>CAIGRR010150012.1:0-11350 GCA_903798365.1 Fraxinus sp. 1973-6204
AAGTTTAGTGATTAAAACTCAACATTTTATAGTAAAGTGAGCAATTAAAGATGCTAACCTAAATTTGATTATTGAGACAATTAACTCCAATTTGGAGTATTAATGGATATTGATGTAAGAAATTAAAATTTGAAATACACTTGAAACATAAAAAAAAATAGTCGTATGATTCAGTGTAATAAATATGTATATAAGTGGAACATGAATAAACAAAACTATACAACCATTACAACATCAAACGACCATAATTAATAAACCATTTATCTTAATAATTTTGAAACACAACCACAACAAAATAATCAATTATCATAAGTGCGGCACTCAACAGTTTCCTAATTTTCCTTGCAGTAAGTTTCCAACGGTTCGGTCTCTTTAGAATCCCAGACATGCATGGCTGGCCGTTGCGCTCAGCTCTTCCACCTCATCCCACGATGAAGCATTTTTCGGAGATGAAACATTTTTCGGAGGTAGCGTTTTCGGAGCATGCTTTTTCTGTGCTTTTCATGCTATCTGCCACTTTTTTTCGAAATACCCTTTGGTACGGCGGCCATTGGGCGGACATACTTCCACTTCACCTAAATTCAGTGTATCTCTTCCATGGATTATTTAGCAATGAAAACTTAACGGATTATACCTTTTTTGGGGATTCTAATGCAGTACTTTTGGGGTTGTGAGGCTCATGCTGGCGACTGCGGTTGAAATTGTTGTTCAAAATCAATAAAATAGAATGTGGAACAAAATTGAGAAATTTTAGTTTTTGGTACATGCCTATGCATAGGCTATTCTACTACTATGTGTACACATATTATTAAAAACAAGTCGTCGGCTGATTTTTCAACTGGAACCTGGTGTCCTTTTGGATATGAAAAATTACTTCTTTTCACCATGTTTCGACACCATTTTGTTTAATATTGGTTGAGATCCACAAATGATCAATACAAAACACGTTAAAACTATTCGAGATCAAATTCCATTCCACAAGAAAGATCAAAACATCTTTTCTTTCATATTCAAAATTATATTTTGTGCTCTTAAATCTTGAAGGAATTTCACTAGTAGTTAAACATTTATTCATTTTCAAAGCTTCATAAATCTTGCAAATCATTTGGCAAGAGTCCCTTTAAGCATCAAATTTAGGGATAATAACCCAAATGGTCATTGAACTTTGCAAAAGATTTCCATCGGGTCATTGAACTTTAAAACTCACACAAGTCATCACTGAACTTCGCAAAAGGTTTCCACGAGATCTCTGAACTTTAAAAATCACCATATTTATCACTAAATTCTGCAAAAAGTTTCTATGAATTCACTGAACTTTGCAAAAGGTTTCCTAGGAGATCACTGAATTAGTGACCCCTTGAAAACCTTTTGTAAAGTTTAATGATGAATGTGGTGATTTTTAAAGTTCAGTGATCCCGTGAAATTTTTTTGCAAAGTTCAATGATGACTTGGGTGATTTTTAAAGGTCAGTGACCCGGTGGAAACCTTTTGCAAAGTTCAATGACCATTTGGGTTATTATCTTTCAAATTTAATTCGACAGGGGGCAAATATTGCTTGAAGACAACGATTATGTGTTTAAGCTTTCATATTTTATTCAGATTTTCTTGTTATTTGTTATTTGTTTCTTCTCCATCCCCCTTGTGTGGAAAAAATATTCCAATAATCTCAAACAATATCTTGCAATGGAGAATGAAACTACCATGGCTACGATCAAGTTGATGAATCAAGACCTCGTTCGTTTAGACCGTTTTGACGGGATGAAATTTACAAGGTGGCAAGACAAGCTAAAGTTTATCCTAACGGCATTGAAGATCTTCTACATTCTTGATACAGAATTGGCACGACTTGCGAATCCAACGGATGAAGATACCGAAACTATAAAGATAGAGAGATAAAAGTGTGAAGAGGATAAACTCATATGCTATGTTCATATTCTGAATGCGTCATCCGACTGATTGTGTGATCTCTACACCAACACGTCTTCAGCAAAAGACATTTGGGCTGCATTGAAAAACAAATATAAAGTCAAAGAAGAAAGTACAAAGAAGTTCCTAATATCAAAGTATTTCGACTTCAAATTCCTTGATAACATTCTCCTTCTTCACCAAGTGCATGAATTATAAGTTCTTGTCAACAAGTTGAATGGGGTCAAAATTGAAATTTCGGAATCTTTTCAAGTGGGGGGCTGGGAGTAATCATTGCAAAACTCTCAGGAACTTAGAAAGGATATCAAAAGAAAAGCATGCATAGTTTCGAAAACTTCTCTTTGGAACAAGTGTAGAAATTTATTCGAATTGAAGAAGAATCGAGGGTAAGAGATAAGAATGACAATTCTTATGAAGACACTTCAAAGGCCAATGACGTGGAGAAGACCAAACATCCAAATAAATCGAACAAGATAAAGCTTTCTAAAAGTTTTAACAAGTTTAAGAAGAAGTCCAAGGGTGATTGCTTTGTATGTGGAAAACCAAGGCATTATGCAAATGAATGTCGACACCGAAAGCAAAACAACTTTGAAGGAAAAGTGAACTCCGTCAAAAAGACAATATTGTGGCCACCATAATCGAGATCAATGCAATCAGTGGAACATTACTTGGTTAGTGGTATGATACATGCGCAACTGTACATGTATCATAGGATAAGTCTTTATTCAAGACCTATTATGAAGTGGATGAAGATCAAGAGATTCAAATGGGTAATGAAGGATGCTCCAAAATAGTTGGGAAAGAAAATGTAGAAATTAACTCCACTTCTTGAAAAATCGTTACTTTGACAAATGTACTACATGTTCCTAAAATGAATATGAACTTAGTGGTAATCTCTTAGGAAATCGGGCATACAAAGTGCTTATGAGTCCGGTAAACTTGTACTATTTCTAAATGAGAATTTTGTTGGAAAATGCTATTCTAGTAATGGAATGGTCAAGGTTTGTACCGTTGACTAGTTGATTAACAATAAAGTTGAGTTTGTTTATTTGATTGATTCATTTTCTTTATGACATGCTAAATTAGGTCACATATATAAGAGTACTATGAAAAGAATTTTAAAACATTACTTAATATCATATAATGAAAATGATGCATTTAAATGTAAAACATGTGTAGAATCTAAAATGACTAAGATGCCTTATCAAAGTGTAAATAAGATTATAATATTTTAGAATTAATTCATACAGACATATGTGAATAAAATGGTATGCTAACTAGATGTGAAAATAGGTATTTTATTACCTTTATAGATGATCATTCTAGATTTACATATATCTATTTAATGAAACATAAACATGGAACTTTTGATATGTTTAAAATTTATAAAAATGAATTTGAAAATGAGTTGAGTAAGAAAATAAAAACTCTAAGAATTAATAGAGGAGGTGAATATTTTTCTAGTTATTTTAATCATTTTGTAAACAATAAGGTATAATACATCAATGTTTGCACCTAGGACACCTGAATAAATGGTTTGACTGAAAGAAAAAATAGAACTTTAGCTGAAATGATAAATGTCATGTTAAGTTATGCTAAGTTGCCATTTAATTTATGGGGTAAAGCATTATAGAGTGTATGTAGAATATTAAATAAGATTCCTTATAAATTTACAAATGTTTCTCCTCATAAATTGTGGAAAGAAAAAAAACCTAACATTTGATACTTTAAAGTGTGAGAGGACCAAGTTGGGTCCAAGAGGCATCAAATGTGCATTTGTTGGTTATGCTAATAATAGCAAATCATATAGATTATTAAATTTGGAGACCAGTGTAATAATTGAATCTAATGACGTTGAGTTATTTGAGACTTCACTATCTTCAAATAATTAATTAAGGGAAACTAATAAAGAGATTCCAAACTCTAGTGGAACAAAGATGAAACATCTTATAAAGATGATAATGGATCTAATAAACCTTGAAGAAGTAAAAATAAAAAATAAAACTCGAATCGAGAAGTCTTTAGAACAGGATGACAATGATTTTCAACTTATTTCACTTTACTTAGTAGAGGGAAATATAAGAACAATTCCTTTTGTTCTTCAAGTAGAAACCAATCCTAAAACTTATAGAGAAGTTACGGTTTCTCGTGATAGCATCTTTTGAAAAGATGCAATTTAAAATGAAATGGATTCAATTATGTCAAACAATACATGTGAATTTGTCTACTTACCTCCCGAATCCAACCTATTGGATGTAAATAGGTGTTTAGGAGAAAATATAATGTTGATGGTTCTCTTAATACTTTCAAAGTTAGATTAATAGCTAAATGTTATCGACAAAAGGAGGGAATAGATTATTTTGATACTTTGTGACGGTAGCTAGAATAACATCAGTTAGGATATTATTTGCATTAGCTTCTATACATGACTTGTATGTTCATCAAATGGATGTCAAGACGACATTCTTAAATGAGGATCTCGATGAGGAGGTATATATGGAACAACCTGAAGGGTTTTCTATACCCAAAAGTGAACATAAGGTGTGCACGTTAGTGAATTGTTATATGGTTTAAAGCAAGTGCCTAAGAATGACATGAGAAATTTGACTTGGCTATTAATTCATTTGGTTTCAAACATAATAGTGTAAATAAATGCTTGTATTCCAAATTATATGATAATTGTGTTATATTTATTTGTTTATATGTTGACGACATGTTGATTTTGAGTAATCACATGAATGGAATAAAAGAAACGGAGAAATTTCTATCTTCCACGTTCAAGATGAAGGATCTTGGACAAGTGGATATCATTTGGATATCAAAGTTACTAAAACTAGTTGGGCTACAATTTGTGTAAATCACATTTTATCGAGAATGTGATAAATAAGTTCAAAACATTTGAATATAAAAGAATTTAGTACCTCTCTTGATCCAAGTCTAAAACTTATAAAGATTGGTAAAAAAATTGCTCAATTGGAGTATATAAGTGTTATATGGAGTCTAATGTATAGAGTTCAATGCACAAGATCGGATGTAACATTTGTAATTAGTAAACTTAGTATGTTTACTAGTAATACGAGCAAGGAACATTGCATGAGCATTCGAAGAGTTCTTGGTTATTTAAAGAAAACCAAGAACTTAGGTTAACAATATACTAAGTTCCCAACTATATTAGAAGGATTTACCTATGCTAGTTGGATATCTAGTATGGGTAAAAGTAAAACTACTTCGGGTTGGGTGCTCACTCTTGGAGGAGGTACTATTTCTTGGAAGTCAAAGAAGCAAATGTGCATAACACACTTAACTATAGAATCTGAATTTGTAGCACTATCAGAAATCAAGAAAGAAGCTGAGTGGCTAAAGGATTTACTTTATGAGATACCTTTAGGATCGAAGAAAACATTTTCAATATATATCATGTGTGATAGTCAAACCACATTAACAAAAGTATACAATGAGGTATACAATGAAAAGTCTAGACATATGAATTTAAGACATGACTACATAAGGAAATTAATCAAGACTGAACTTAGCGGATCTTTTAACTAAACCTCTAAATAGAGATTTAGTAATATTTACTTCAAGTAAGATGGAATTGAAACTCTTAAATTAAAAGATTCACCAATTATGACAACCCTACATGTCATTACTTAACAAGCAATTCACGGATTCAAAGGGTAACAACAAGTCATTCGATATGCGGATAATTTTAGCATTATAATATCTACGACAACCCTACCCTAATTATACAATCCTGGTTGTTACTCAAGTGAGGGTTGAACTTTAAGCTCTTAATGAAATTTAGTACTAACTACAAGTATCTCTAAAAGTAACAAAGATACTAGAAAAACTTCACTTAGATGAACTTCGATGTGGTACATCCTTAATTGAGAGTAAGGGTTTCTCTCTTAAAAGTTTTTTGAGAAGGATGAGTAAAATGNAACAAAGATACTAGAAAAACTTCACTTAGATGAACTTCGATGTGGTACATCCTTAATTGAGAGTAAGGGTTTCTCTCTTAAAAGTTTTTTGAGAAGGATGAGTAAAATGTCATATTAGCGCTAAACGAGTTGAGGAACTTGAGAACACTTGATACTCATGTGTGTGTTCTTACCAGTATTGTCACGTGGAATAATTGGTTCAAAGTTTTCATGTTGCCTTTAATTTCAAATTTACTTTGTTTGAATTACGCTACAGTTAGATTCAAATCGAAAGATATCTAATCCTTATACATAAGTATATTTTGAATATAAGATTTTATTGAATATTGAACAAGTGGGAGATTGTTGAAATTGTTGTTTAAAATCAATAAAGTAGAATGTGGAATAAAATTGAGAAATTTGAGTTTTTGCCAACG
This sequence comes from Fraxinus sp. 1973-6204, assembly GCA_903798365.1. Lineage (NCBI taxonomy): Eukaryota > Viridiplantae > Streptophyta > Magnoliopsida > Lamiales > Oleaceae > Fraxinus > Fraxinus sp. 1973-6204. The sequence goes on from CAIGRR010150012.1 coordinate 6,284, forward strand.
CATAAGCATAGGCTATTCTACCATGCGTGCATACGCATAAGGTAAAAGCTAGTCGTTGGTTGGTTTTTTTAACTTGGAACCTAGTGTCCTTTTGGATGAAAAATTGCTTCTTTTCATCATGATTTGGCACCATTTTGTGTAGTGTAAGTTGAGATCTATTAATAGATGATTAATGATCATTACAAAATATATTAAAACTACTTGAGATCAAATTCCATTCCACAAGAAAGATCATAGCCTCTTTTCTTTCATATTCAAAATTATGTTTTGTGTTCTTAAGTTTTGAAGGAATTTCACTAGCGTTTAAGTGTTTATTCATTTTCCAAGCTTAATAAATCATGCAAAATATTTGGTAATAGTCCATTTAAGCATCAAATTCAATTCAAGATGGGGCAAATATCGTTTGAGGACAACGATTACGTATTTAAGCGTTCGTCTTTTATTCCAATTTTCTTGTTATTTGTTATTTGTATCTTCTCCATCCTCTTTGTGTGGAAACATTATTCCAACAACTGCTGCCATTGGAAAAGTTGTGTGAAAAGTTGTTCCAAGTGTCGTAATGGCTTGTACTCTACGGAGATAAGAAACGCCATTACCGTGAGAAGATTATATAAATTATTGTGATGATATTTTACTATTTACGACATTGTAGACACAAATTTCTTATCATTTGTCACCCATTTGTAAGCTTCCACGTTAGGCTCACCGGAGATATTTCTAAAGAAATATCTTTTTTACAGTAGGTTTCTCTTTCACATCATTTTGGAATTTTACATGTACGAGTATATATGTATTCACTGCTCAAGTTTGTTATGACGTGTTAAAATATCTTGTTAGATTACTTCAGTTTGATATTAAATTTTAATTTATATCTTAAAAATGATATTATTAAGAATTTCACTATTGACAGTGTAGAGAAAAACGTGTCTCTCAAAATAAACAACTCTTTTAACTGCCAACTTGGTTGGATGGCCATATGGCAACCCTAGATTAGCTCTCATTCTTTAACTTGGATTGTGCTTTTCAAGTGGACGATGAACCGTTGGATATGACCTACGGCTGAGATTAATTCATACCACTATAATTCTTGGGGTTTGAGTGGTTTTGGAACATTCTTTCATTCTGGCTCTTCGTTTGAGTGATTATTTCTCTCTCCAGTTCTTCTTGTCTTCTTCTTGTTTTTGATATGTGATTTCTAGCTAAAAATTGTTAGAGGAATCCTTAGTGATTCATGTGCTACAGTGTATTAGGCTCGTAATAGTGACTGATTTCAGAGTCTGTAGAAGTTTGTTAAGCTCTTCGTTTTTTTGGTTAGGATTTATGATTTTAGAGATCTTTAAAAGATCGATAATTAAATTTGGGTCTGTACTCTCTCTTTGGAAGGTTTTTGTTGTGCTTAGAATTTGGACTAATCCCTGAGCCCCCAAGAATATGTTTTAAGCTGAATTGGGTGAACATTTCTTGGTGGTCATTTTATTTTATGCACTGTGGTTGTGTGTTTATACTTCATCGGTTTATATTTACGGGTCAAAAACCCAACAGATAGTGTCACAGGGCATAGACGAGTAGTTAAGCCTTGGCTGCATCCTCTGAGCAAGCCAACAGAATTTTAAATGTTGTGCTACTTATGAACTTTGTGGATGTGAATTTGCTGTGCAACTGCGAAAATGTTTGAAGCACTTTTTCATCTCAACTTCTAACTTGAAATCTTTTTCTTCACCTCAGATCATGAATCAACATACGTTTTCCTTCACTTGTATAATGATGGTTTGTGCATTTGTTGTCTAAGCCCTTGTTTGGTTAAGTTACATACCAATTTTAAGTAGATTTTGATAAAAAGGTGTTAGGTTTTAGAATTTTTGTAATTGGCGATTTTGTGAACAAAAGGACTGAAATTGATATATTGTAAAAGTTTAAGGAGTAATGTGCAAATAGTTGAAAAAATATGGTTTATGTTTAGGATTTCGAGAATGGGAAAAGAAGGAAAACAGAGCGAATTTTTGCTAGACTATCGCCAAGGTTTGGCTCCAGCTACAAAAACAGAAATATCTTCGTTGGACTATCGCTCACCTTCGTTCGAGCGACAGGTTCTCACTTGATCGTCGCTGAACTCTCGCTCGAGCGATATGTTTATCCGAAAAAATTATGTTTAGCGATTTAAAGGCTTTTTACGCGGCCCATTCGTTTTCTAACCTACCTATAAATACCAAAACTCACATGTACGAAATTTTTAAGGTTGAACATTGAGAGAAACAGATCAGAGAGTGATTCCTCCATATCATATTCTTTAACCTTCATTTGTGTGAGATTTTTTGGTGAGAAAAACATCGATTTCATAATTCAAATACTGTACCCTTGCTTCGTATATATCTAGTCAGAGTTCTGAAGATCTAAGGGAGTTGACAAGAGTTCCCGTCTGTGAAGAACGGGTCATTCTTTGTGATCCACGGGAGATAAACGAATTCACAAGGTTTGGAGTGCTGCAGGGTAGCAGATTTCACGGAGAGCTTTGACAACTGCAGCTAAGAATTGGTGCAGGGGAGCACGGGATCCAGGGAGAGCTGTAAGGAGTGCAATCGTGTAATTAGATAGTACGAGTCGTCTAGTCTGATAGACTGTAAGTTGTTAAGTTTGTTTATAGTGGATTGATTAGCAAAGTGATCGGAGTTTTTCTCAGTTGTGTTTCTCCGTGATCATACTGTTTTTCTTTATTACTTTATTTATTGTTTGTATGATGTGCGATATTTAAACATAGATAAAATGATTTGAATGATTAACCATCTAGAGATAATTAATTGGTGACTTGTTGCCTATTAATTAATAATTTTAATTCCGCATAAAATATATATTCACCCCCTTTAGGTATTGTTAGGGTCGAACTACGCGTTTTTCAAAAGGTAATGAAATGTGTAATTGAAAATAAATTTGAGAAAAAAAAGTAAATTTTAGAAAAATGTGGGCCAAACAGGAGGCTAAATAGCTATATATAGGTGGTTTTTGGTGGATATTAATAAGATAAAAGATATGCAACCATATAGGCTAATACTATCCTCCAAGAACAACAAATTTCATACTTTATAAAGTTTTTTTTCCTTATTAGGATTCTTTACTTTTTGGTTGGTGATTAACTTTTTGAGACTTGTTTAATCTTCTAACTATTTTTCGGTAAAACGTTTGATCACGGGTTCAAGCTATTCCCTATTTTGGGTATTTCATCTTTTATTGGTTTTCATTGAGTTTTCAACAAACTGAACTATATTTACGGCTGCAATGGAGACAACGATATCTTGGGCAACTGTTAAATTTATGGATCGATACTTGATTTGTTTGGATCGTTTTGGTGGCACAAACTTCATCCCGATGGCTTTTTGTACAATTTTATTGGTGTGGTGTGCTTCAATTCTGGAGGTGGAGAAATATCATTGTCCATACATGAGTGTGTAATGTTCAAAAACGAGAATGAGCGCTGTGGTAACTGGTAATAAGATAAGATGAATGAAATTAAAACAAGCCGAATGTAAGCTGTAACCTTTCAATACTCAAATATTAATCATTATACCCCGGAATAGAAGATGAATTGTTCTGTTGATATTAAAGCCTCGTTTGACATCCATTAATTTCTATTTCTCATTCTCATTCTCATTCTTATTTTTCATTTCAACCACACATTCTTCTAATAAAATAATATTACATATAAATCAAAAACTTTTCATCACTTTTCCATCACATATTCTAACATCAATCACTATTCCAAAAATTATTTTCCACTCAAAATGGGTTTCAAACAGGGGCTAAGTGAGCATAAATTATAAAAATTGACTAAAAGTATTCATTTTAGGGATGACAAAAAAATGTGTTATACTCGATACACGTGATGCCCCGCCTTGAACGGGACAAGGATTCCCCACCTAATTGGGTACATGGATCGAGGACATGGTAGGAGTCGTTGCCCCAAAATGGGGGCAAGGTAGATATTGAGGTCTAGGAACATGGTCTCCTGCCCATTACCCTCTCCCATTTAAAGTTCATTTCAAAATTTAAGTTTTTTATCCCACAAAAAGATAACAATCATAATCATTTCTAGGGAAAACACAAATTTTTTTACAATTTGAAAAGCATTAATAATTTTCACCATCTTAAAATATTAAAAAAATTAAAGTAACATATAAAAAAAATGGCATTTTAAATGGCGTCGGGAACCCTTCTGCCTTCCTCACCTTAATCGGATATGAGGGTGGGACAAGGAAACAAAAATATCCAACGGGATGGGAATGACGACCCCACTTTGTTGCCATCCTTAGGTATTTTTGACAAAAGAAAAAAAAAATTATCAACCAATTATTTCTTCAACATCCACTTTTCTCGATGTTTCATTCTTCATCTCCTACGCTCCAAGTTTTCAACAATTTAAAAACAATATCTACTACTGCAATGGAGACGAGCAATTTTGGCAACAATTGAATTAATGAACCAAGGCTTGGTTTGTTTGGATAGTTTCGATGGCACAAACTTAAATCGGTGGCATTTTGTACAATTGTGGTGGCTTAATGAATCGAAATTTTAGGAGTGGGGAAATGTTATTGCCCTTACATGAATTGCATGATGTCCATTATCATGAATGAGTGTGGAGGTAACTGATAATATGAAGAATGATGTTAAACATTTTGCCGTGAATGATAGGTTATAAAAGATGAATTAAAGTTCTCTTACATCAAATTAATGTTAATGAAATTGATGATTTAAGTGGCTTGATGAAATGTTCTTTGGATATAATGTTCGTGTGTAGTACACCTTCCTAATTTAACAATAGAACTCGACAAAATTTCTCAATAGGAACGATACGTGTGACGAAAAATTAACATGGATGAAATTGCTACAAGCCTGAAAGATTAGGGATCTAGAGTGTAATTTACCCTTATTTTTTCATGAGGAGCTTCTTTTGTATCTTTAAATATTACTAAAGGAAGACACGGATGACGAATTAGATGAAGAAGATGTTATTGAATTGGAGTCCAATAAAGAGTTAGATAACATTTAAATTCCTATACTATTTACTTACTATTTTGT
>CAIGRR010150067.1:0-10122 GCA_903798365.1 Fraxinus sp. 1973-6204
AGTCACCGTTGCTACGGGGTTCGCAGGGTTTGAACCTTTCATAGTAGAATACTATCAAATTTACTTCGCTAATAAATGAAATCGGTGTTTTGAACTGTCAGCCGTTGGTATAAACCAAAACAATAATATTAACTCAATAACCTCTCTAACATTTTCGAATTCTTACTATTGTGTTCATTTTGGCCCTAAACAACTTTTGAATTTTAAAAATGTTTTATTAAATTCAAGCCTTTGAAACATTCTCATAGACGTGGCCATACTTCACACTTGTATATGTGATCTTCTATTAAGAGTACATGCCATACCCCACTTAGATAGTCCAAGATATAAAAATCATTAAAAGTATAACTTAACCTAAAACATTCCGCAAATAGAGCTTTCTTATCATAGGAATGGGTAGGAGTTAACTCCAAAATGCTTCTTTGAATATTCTAATTTAGTTGTCCCATTGAATCAAGATTTTGGGATCTCTAGTCAGCAAGATTGTGTTACCATTACAAAGATTGTTACGTAGTAAACTTTAAGATCATTCTCCTTGATAGGCAGTATACTTGATTTCTTTGTAAGCCTTTGGTAAGCTAATTCGCAATATTTTCTTTAGACTTTACATAATCTATGGAAATAACACCATTTGAGATCAACTGCTTAATTGTATTATGTCTTCAACCAATATGTTGAGAATTACCATTATATATACTATTTTGTGCTCTACCGATACCCGATTGACTATCACAATGCATACTAATTGCAGACACATGTTTAGGCCAACATGGAATATCCTCTAAAAAATTACGAAGTTATTATGCTTTCTCTTCAGCTTTATCTAAAGTTATGAACTCAGATTTCATCGTGGATCGAGTTATACATGTTTGTTTTGAAGTGTATATAACTTTTTGACAAATTATAATGTATATTTTTTTTTTTTACAATGATTGTAACTTTCACCCTGATTTAATCCTTGTTGATGTCAAAAATTCAAGGGCCTTGTTGTCAACATATCTCTTGTGACATTCCTACCCACTTGTATGTTACATATACATTCAGACATAAATCGTCAAACATCAAGATCATCTTATAAAAAAAGGACCAATAAATGTTAGAACTTCGATAATCAAGTCAAATGTCGGTATAAGAGATATGGAGAAATTGGGTGTGGAGTGACAAACAAGCAGTGATTGAGCTAATGTTTTAGAGAATGCACACATTTATCCTTACTTGTCTCAATTGGACCATAGAGACCCGAATCAGTATGATAAGTTTTGTTTGACATGTTTGCTTTCTTATTTTAATTGGGTTACTTTGTAGAGATTGATTCTATTGAATTTTCTTTGAACCTCTCGTGCTGATTTTTTAAAGCTCATAAAGTAGTTTCCTTATTAAATACTTCTTTGAGAAACATAACTAGATTACGTCACAAGGTCATAGACTTCACTATACTTTACTCATACAAAAATTATAGTAGTTCTTTTAGCAGCTTATGACAAGGCCAAAAGATCTCAGATGAGGGACCCTTGGAGAGCCATCGAATCCAACTATAGTCCATGATCCATAAAGATAAGGTAGTCTCATAACCACCTTTTTTTTTTTTTTGAAAATCTCACTAGACGCATCCTAAAATGCCATGTTCCTTTTAAAAAAGAAAAATATCACGTGCTATAATTATCCTAGCATGTTTTTTTTTATATGTAATTAATATTTATATGTGATTGCTTGTTGTGATTCGTTATGCTGACAAATTTATTGATATATATTTATGTTTATATTTTTATTTGGCTTTGTGTTGACCTGCAAATTATATTATTAAATTCCTTATTATTACATATTTGACACAACTTTTAAAATTCACTTAGAGATCAGAAATTCATAAAATTTGTTGTTTATTCTTATACTACTATATAATCAATCATCATATTGAAAGAGAGAAAACTTATTTATTTAAGCATTAGTAATTTTGCTACTTTGCAGTACACATGTTTTTCTTGAAATCCCATTCACAGTTGACAGGACAAGAATTTTAGCACAAACTAGAACATAAAAAAATTTTGTTAGACTCTTAAACCAGACTACTATTAAGAGTGATAAGTTGGGGCATTATCATTCGTTATTCAAACATTAAACTGATACACTTGTATTTGAATTGAATTTTTAATCATAAGCATAAGCATTAATCTTTATTCACAAATTAAACTGATACACTTATATTTGAATTAAATTTAATTCTTCATATAAATTGGGTTACATTTAATTTAAAACACACATTTTATGCATTCATAACTTTTATCAACTTTTCAATCATAATTTCATTAATTTTATTATAAATTTTGATTTTTGCCTACTAAACCGCCCCTAGAATACTAAACAAGCAACACCTTTGTTTTTTCCAGTGTTAATGCATTAGATTCCTCACACCGACTAAAATTATGGGCATCAGCATCTATCCATTAACTTACTATAAATATCCACTCCTAATGGCGTGTGTCTACCACACTTCTCCATATCCAAATGAAGAATACTGCATATCTCAAACCCTAAATCTCCCTTTAAAACTTCCTATTTCACTAATTTCCATGGAAGCAATCGACCTAAAACAGCTTGAAAATGAGATTAAACCTGCCGTGAATGATGATATTGAAGGGCAAAAATTTCAACAACTTGAAGAGGATGAAGTTTATCATTACTCAAAACGAGCACAGTGGCTTAGAGCTGCGGTTCTAGGTGCAAATGATGGTTTACTATCAATTTCATCGTTGATGATCGGAGTTGGGGCTGTCCGCAAGGATGCCAAGACGATGATCCTCACCGGAATAGCCTGTTTGGTGGCCGGAGCTTGTAGCATGGCCATCAGAGAATTTGTGTCCGTGTACTCACAATATGACATAGAAGTGGCACAATTCAAGAGAGAAAGCAGGACTAAAATTGCTGAAAAAAAAATGAGATGGATGAGGCCAAGAAAGATAAATTGCCAAACCCTTTTTAAGCAACCGTAGCGTCAGCCTTTGCTTTCGCGGTAGTGGCAATGGTGCCTTTGCTGTTAGCAGCTTTCATAGGTGACTACCACGTAAGGTTAGGGGTGGTGGTGGCTGCCGTGAGTGTCGCACTTTTAGGGTTTGGTGGAGTTGGGGCTTTGTTAGGGAGGGAACCTCTTTTGAGATCTTCCTTGAGGGTGTTGATTGGAGGGTGGTTGGCTATGGGAATCACTTTTGGTCTTACAAAATCTATTGGTTCCATTGGACTATAATGAAAAGGTTGAAATGCTAGATTTGACAAGTTAAAAGTTTATGTGCTGTTCTTGTCATGTGTAGTATTGTTCATTATTGTCTATCAAGTATGTTTCTTGTATGTTAGTGATTTCTTTTTATTTTTCTTAATTTTGTTCCTTTCCTCTTTTTTGTCTTGCATTATTAATACTTCATATGCCCCATACAAATAGACTTACTTTCTTTTTTCATATGTTCTAAAAATTATAGGTTATTTTTTTCTTGTCGAGGGTATAGTTGATTTCTTTGTTAACTAATATGTCCCTATTTAATTGCCTTATTATCAATAAATATTAACTACTAATATTTAAATCATTATTTAATGTAGGATATTTTAGGGAAAATATAAGTAAAATTTATATTTTAAATTATATTAACTATTTTTTTCTTTAATATTTGTGAAAATGGAAGCAAGTTTATTCTTGTGGGATGTAGGAAGTGTATAATTATCATCCATATGGTGATTTAGCCCCTCTTTGGTGAGTTAAAAAAAATCAGATTTTTAATATATAAGTTGATAAATATGTGGTTAAAAAATTGTGGATCCCACAAAGTAGGGGCGTATATTTTTCTATTTGGTTTTGGTTCCTAAAAAACCGAACCATGAACTAATAATCTTTTTGATAATGGAACCAAATGGTTTTTTTTTATAACCAAACCGAATCGAATCGTTCGGTTCTGATTTGGTTTGGTTTGGTTCTAGTTTTCATGTTTGCGTCATATAAATTAGTAATATATACTAAATAAAAAAATAAATATCAAACATTCAAGAAGTTCAAATTTCGATCATCAAGATAAAAAAAAATCATAACTAACAAACAAAACATATTCATAATTTGAATACACAAATTAGTTTTCGTTCTCATACAAAAAATTGTTTAATAAGTAATAGCAATGATTTACTAAATAATTGCAACAGTTTTGCAAGCACACCCCTACAATAAAGAATGAATTATCAAAATTTTTATGGTCCACTTTTATAGACAGCATTAAGCGTTTTAATACTTCATGAATATTTATTAGGTTTTCCTCTATTTGTGGCACAAATAACTCATCAAACAATTAAGGTAAAAAATAGTTTAAAGAATTTTTAAGTAACGATCAATTTCGATCTTAAATGACACTCCACTGATTTGATGAAATGCAGTACCAGCAAGCCGTGATATTGTGTAAAATGAAAATGAGTAAAAGAAAAATGATTCGATCGATAACGAAATTAGGGTGTAAGCAACTAATGAGATGTGTGCCTCTAATGACCTAAAAATCGATTAAAAAATTGTATTCAATTAATGCTATCTCCAATGAATATAAAATTAGAGTCTCCACTAATTAATATATATAAAATTAAATATTAAGTTTGGTTCTGATTGTGATTCTTGAACTGTAACTGAACCAAAATCAAAACCAAATGGTTCTCGGTTCAAAAAACCAAAACCATTAGTTTTTTTGATGGAATCGAACAGAACCACTTGGTTTGGTTTGGCTTGGTTTGGTTCCGGTTTAGTTTGGTCTGGTCTGGACATGACATTTTGTCCACCCCTACCACAAAGGATGTGTTTAAAATTAATTATTGGCTTTAACTTATATTTTAATCTAAACTTTAATCCACTCCACACGAGAGTTTAATCTAAAAAGTAAAGAATAAGAAAAAACTGTCCTAATATAGATTGACGTGTCTTCCATTCAATATATAAATTTGTTCGTGTTTTATTGCGTCCTTTATTTAAACTTTACCATATATTTAATAGAATAAATATGGAATAAGGAAGTGAGTGAGATAAGTCTTACCTCATTTAGGAGGAGAATGGTAAGTCTTTCTTTTCATTTAATATTATTCATTTGCCCGTTATTGTAAGCTATGTAGAAGAACCATGTTAGAAGTATTCTTCACGATTGACAATTTTATTGACAATTATGAGTTGACAGGAATTTATACAATTCTTTTTAAAAATTCTTTTTTTAAATCAAAAGTACAAATTTTGACAACAAATGGATTGTCGACAAAGATTGTCTAATACACTATCTTTTATTTTCTTATTTTATAATTGTCATTCTATAAAAATAATTTGAAGTGGTATGGAAACAATTGATTCCTTCCCCATTTCTCCATATATATCGCAAACCCTGCCATCTCCCTTTAGAAATCTTCCTCTCTCATTGATTTCCATGGAAGCAATCAATGTATCATTTATTAAGTCAAATCAATTAATTAGACTCATTTTCTAGTTAAAAGAAGACTACGGGATCGATATGATTTGCCTATTTCATTGTTAATCTTATCTCCATTTCTCGACGTGGCCTATTAATTCAATGAACAATTAAGATTTTTATTTTATTTTTATTTTTTTGAAACGTTGCATATAGAACTGTTTGTTTCACTATGAGATATTATTGTCAAATATGAAATAAATGGCCCCTTATATTTTCTCTTATATTTCTATTGTTTAGTTGGATCGCCTGATTATTGAAGTTAGGTTGAATTGCTCTGATTAAAAAATTAATAGATTTGTGAATTTCTCCAATTTCTTGATCTAAATTTGTTAAATCAACACAGGATTGCAATTTCATCTTCGTTTCTCTCTTCTAAAGGCATCACTTTTTTTCAGCGTTTATAAAAAAATTCATAATATTCTACTTAGTGCTAAAGTTCTTGTCAACCGTGGACAAAAGTACATGGAGGACAAACACCCATTAAATGATTAAAATAAATAGCTAACTATGGAGATTCTACTTGAACATAAGTTCAAAGTTGAATAATTAATTGACATAGCAATTAATTATGATGTTGTATAAACTAGGAATCCATTGTGTTTACACCCTCAAGTTAACTTTGAACAATGCTTGGTATACCATGATTTTGACATCATTATTGACTACATCCACGTGGCATGTTGCCAAGCACGTTGTCATTTGACAGTACAATCAAATTTTTTTATTTTTTTTAATTTATTTTTTTTTGCCACAACCAATATTGTCAACAATGTTGTACAAAAATATTGTACAAATAACATAATTCATTAACCTTTCTGATCAAGACCCGTCAAATGTACGTTGTATTGACATAAGATGGCAATTTTTTATTGTTAAATCATTTGTCTAATGTTTAATATATTGCATAAGGACAAATATAATTTATATATGGAGATTTAATTATGCTTTTAGTTTTCAATGTCGATCTTATGACTTAAAATGCAAATCAAGATAGTGATGTCACATGCAGCTGCAGAAAATATAACTAAATTAATATCGTCATATATTAACTTCTGCAAGATTTATTGAATTTTGTTTGCAAATCTCTTTATATTTGGAATCAAAGGAGAGAAGTATGTAAAAAAATAAAAAAAATTATTCATTCAAGCTTACCAAACGTGTCTTGTAATTTTAAAATTTTCCAGTGTGAATGCAACAGATTCCTCACACCGCCCAAAAATATGGGTATTGACGTCTATCCATTAACCTCCTATAAATATCCCACTCCTAATGGCGTGTGTCTACCACACTTCTCCATACCCAAATTAAAAATAATGTATCTCAAACCCTAAACCTCCCTTCAAATCTTCCTGTTTCACTAATTTCCATGGAAGTAATCGACCTAAAAAAGCTTGAAAATGAGATCAAACCTGCTGTTAATGATGATATTGAAGGGCAAGAATTTCAACAACTTGAAGAAGAAGTTGAAGTTGAAGTTTATGATTACTCAAAACGAGCACAGTGGCTTAGAGCTGCTGTTCTTGGTGCAAATGATGGTTTACTATCAATTTCATCGTTGATGATCGGAGTTGGAGCTGTTCGCAAGGATGCCAAGACGATGATCCTCACTGGAATAGCCGGTTTGGTGGCCGGAGCTTGTAGCATGGCCATCGGAGAATTTGTGTCCGTGTACTCACAATATGACATAGAAGTGGCACAATTCAAGAGAGAAAACAGGACTAAAATTGCTGAAAAAAATGAGATGGATGAGGCCAAGAAAGAGAAATTGCCAAACCCTTTTCAAGCAGCCGCAGCGTCAGCCTTTGCTTTCACGGTAGGGGCAATGGTGCCTTTGCTGTCAGCAGCTTTCATAGGTGACTACCACGTAAGGCTAGGGGTGGTGGTGGCTGCCGTGAGTGTTGCACTTTTAGGGTTTGGTGGAGTTGGGGCTTTCTTAGGGAGGGCACCTCTTGTGATATCTTCCTTGAGGGTTTTAATTGGAGGGTGGTTGGCTATGGGAATCACATTTGGTCTTACTAAATCTATTGATTCAACTGGACTATAACGAAATGGTCGAAATGCTAGATTTGACGAGGAAAATAAGTTAAAATAAAATGTATGTGTTGTTCTTGTAGTATTGTGTTGTTCTTGTTATGTGTAGTATTGTCATAATAAAAATAGACTTTGCTTCCTTTTTCATCTATTTTAAAAATTATAGGTTACTTTTTCTTGTTAAGAGTATAATTAATTTCCTTGTTTTTTTTTTAATATATCTCTATTTAATTGCTTTATTATCAATAAATATAAACTATTACTATTTAAACCATTATTTAATATAGGATATATTAGAAAAAATGTAAGTAAAATTTATATTTTAAATTATATTAATTATATTTTCTTAATATTTGTGCAAATGGAAGCAAATTTATCCTTAGGGGACGTAGGAAATATATAATTATCATCTAAATGGTGATTTAACCCATGTTTGGCGAGCTAAAAATCAGTTTTTTAATAGATAAGTTGATAAATGTTTGGTTAAAAAAGTTATTAATCCCACCAAATATGTGTTTAAAATTAATTACTGACCTTATTTATATTTTAATCTAAACTTTAATCCACACCAAACACGAGTTTAATCTAAACTGTCCTAATATAGATTGAAGTGTCTTCCATTCAATATTTAAATTTGTTCTTGTTTAATTGTGTCCTCTATTTAAACTTTACCATATATTTAATACAATAAATTTGTAATATGGAGGAGAATGGTACGTCTTTCTGTTTTTCATTTAGTATTTTTCATTTGCCCATCATAGTAAACTAAGCAGAAGAAACCTAATTTGGAAACTTAAAGATGTACAATCTTGGTTNTAATTGTGTCCTCTATTTAAACTTTACCATATATTTAATACAATAAATTTGTAATATGGAGGAGAATGGTACGTCTTTCTGTTTTTCATTTAGTATTTTTCATTTGCCCATCATAGTAAACTAAGCAGAAGAAACCTAATTTGGAAACTTAAAGATGTACAATCTTGGTTTACAATTTTGTTGACGGTAACGACTTGGCATGAATATATATCATTCATTTTAAAAACTGTTATTTAAATTAATGGTACAGATCTTGACAACACATGAATTGTCAACAAAGATTTTACAAATAGCTTTATTCAAACTTAAAATACATGTTTTTTTATATTACGTTATTCTCTTATTTTATAATTGTCATTCTATAAAATTAATTTGGAGTGGTGTGGAAACGATTGATTCCTTGCTTATATATACAATGGAATATAATGCAGGCAACGCTAAGCATAACTATTTTTTTTTTGTTAATTCTATATAACTTGTTAGAATTCAACATACACCAAAAATGCGATAACAATATTTTAAAAATAATTATTTTAATATTTCTATATTTTTAAATAATTTTAACGTGGGTATGCAATATCGAGGTGGCAATTTGAATGGTTCAATCAAATAATTATTTTAATATCTCTCTATTTTGAAATAATTTTAACGTGGGTATGCGATATTAAGGTGTCGCAATTTGAATGGTTCAATCGAGGTTCTGGTATCATGATTTGTATGAACAATTATACCACGTATGCATATAGAATAGTATGAAGTTTCTCTCCTTCATATAATAGTTTGAGATATTTGCCTCATATCTCATATTTTGATAACCTCTATCTTCATTTACTTTGATATAGTAAAAAAGACACAAAAATTTATTTATAATCAGCCAATGCCATTGGCGTGAGCCTTCCACACTTCTCCACATGTATCGCAAACCCTACCACCTCCCTTTAGAAATCTTCGTCTCTTGTCGATTTCCATGGAAGCAATCCATGTATCATTTATTAAGTCAAATCAATTAATTAGACCATGTAGGAATTTGACTCATTTTCTAGTTAAATGAAGACTACGGGATCGATATGATTTGCCTATTTCATTGTTAGTCCCTGTTTGAGCCTAATTATTGTAGAATGAGAATGAAAAATATGGTCGTTATTGGGGCTCACACAAGAGATAGAAAATTTGAATTTAAATGTTGATGTGATGAATAACAGTCATATTTTTCATTTTAATGAGATAATAATGCTGGTCAAACAAGGCCTTAATCTTATCTCCATCTCTCTACGCAGCCTATTAATTCAGTGAACAATTAAGATTTTAATTTATTTTATTTTTTTTGAAACGATGCATTTAGAACTGTTTGTTTCACTATGAGATATTATTGTAAAATATGAAATAAGTGGCCCCTTATTTAGTTTCTTATGAAATAAACTGTTAAAATTTTCTCTTATATTTTTATTGTTTAGTTGGATCGTCTGATTATCGACCGTGGACAAAAGCACATGGAGGACACACACCCATTAAACTAAAAAGCTAGCTATAGAGGTTCAAAATTGAATAGTTAATTGACATATCAATTAACTATGACGATATATAATCAAGGAATCCATTATATTCACACCCTTAAATTAACCTTTCAAATCGAGAGTCCGTAAAAGTACATTGTATTGACTTAGGATGGCAAGTTTTTGTTGTTAAATCATTTCGCTAATGTTTAATATTGCATAAGGAAGAATATAATTTATATATAGAAATTTAATAATGCTTTTTGTGTCACCCCATTCTACAAGTCAAAAGTCAAGGGTTGAATTGTCAAAGT
>CAIGRR010150084.1:0-12438 GCA_903798365.1 Fraxinus sp. 1973-6204
CCCAGACCAGGAAAGTTTAAAAAGATTTGATAGGTACTACCCATACCAACAAGGTGCACCTTCTTTTCCAGAAGTCCATCGTTAAAAACTCCACAGTTAAGCGTGTTTGGCTTGGAGCAATTCCATGATGGGTGACCCTCTGGGAAGTCTTATGGGGAAGCGTGCGATTGAGGATAAAGTATGCTGAAAATACCCATGTGGTATAGTGGGGATAGTACGTCGTCGATATAACGGTCGGGACAACCCGTTAAGTGGGACCCGGGTCGTTACATAAACCATTTGTGATCTCTCAGTATTCTTTTTCTTGCAGATTTTCAAAGAAGGAAATCACTGGGGTTCTTTTAACCATGCATTCTCCAAAAAATCACTTTTCTAATAATCACTTTCACACAAGCACTAAGCAAATAAAAAAAAAAAAATCTTACTTTTTTCATGGCTTGTTTCTTCATACGAATCTGTTTCCTGATAAAAGCATAGAAGAAACGTTTAATTTTTCAAGTGCCAAGTTGTACAACTCAAAAAAGAAAAACCTCTGGCAATTCAAACTGTAAAAGACTATTTAATATGAGATTCTTATATAGAAACAATTTGTTTTACATGCATGATCAACCATCATACTCGAATAGTGCAACCAACACCACCAAATAAATCTATCTGCAATGTACTCTTTTCAAATATGTTTCTCTGGAAGTGAAGACCCAAATGTCCCATTATGTGCATATTTGGCTCAGAGGACATAATTGTAAGTTTACTTATAAGCAAATACGTAAGCTTTAAATTAAACTTTTTGCTGGTAAGTACCTCCGTTTGGGAAGGCTTTTTTGAACGGTTGAATTTAGAAATAGATAGAAACGAGTAATGGATAGTATTTATGAGAACTTATAAGAAAAAGTAAATCATAAACACATTAGATAAATATTATATCCAAATAAGTTTGATTTCAGTTAAGCATATTCAAACATGCTCCTAACTGGAAATTTGTAATGAGTGTGAACTACCATGTAGAGGCCAAAAGATAAAAAAATTTATACCTCATTCATTAAAGAAACATTCAATTTTAGGTCTTCACTCAGAGAAGACACCTTCTCCAGGATTTCATTTGAGGTTGAAGGTTCCACAATGTCAGAAACTCCTTTGCTCTCCTGCACTCTCGGTGAGGTTGAATGAGTTACAGGAGTTGCAGGAACCATTAAAGTTTGTTCTCGAGATTTAGGTGCAATAGAGGATCCTGCTCCTTTGCTCTCCAGCACTCGCGGTGTGGTTGAATGAGTTACAGGAGTTGCAGGAACCATTGGAGTTTGTTCTCGAGATTTAGGTGTAATAGAGGATCCTGCATCATTTTGACTTGCAAATATTTCCACAGCTTCAATTGGCTCAGTTGGCAATATCTTTTTGCATTCAAGAGATCGAAGATCTAATGAAATACCTGCACACAGCATGTACATAACCAGGGTGAAAATATTACAATGAAATTGGTTCTATAACCTTTAATTATAGCTGCACCATCAGTATCCCCAGTGACAGTAAGCATTGTCAGCCCTCAAGGAAACATGCCTTCACTTCAAATTTCTGGACAATAAATCTAGCATCACATAGAGATACGTGAATGCACGTGAAGAACTAATAGAGATTTGAGTGGTTTCCCTCGGTAGGACTGATAATACAACTGTGCAACAACTTTTGCTCCATTGAAAGTTGGATTGCACGCAATAAGTTAAGGACCAATAGTACATGCTAATTTTACTTGTTGCAGGCTTGCACAAAACGACCAAACAAACTCACAGGGAAACAGAGGATCCAAGAAAGTCTGATGGAGATTAGAAAGTTTATGAGCTCTCCAGGCATGTAAAATGGTACAAGGAGCATTCTTTCTCTTACATACTAAGTTACTTGTATCATCTATCCATTGCTTGAAGATCCTACAAAATTAGAAGATAATTTTCAGCATGAAGATCCTACAAAATTAGAAGATAATTTTCAGCATAAGTTTCACTTAGCCTCCATATGGGAAGATTTATAAACAATTTATTAATATATAAATAAACAGAACTGAGTGGTAGATATTAATTGTGGGTCCATTGGAGTGTATGGTTAAAATGAAGTATGACCATTTATATGATTTAAAAATATTTTCCGAAAGGAGGCTTAAATTTCAGCATACATTCCTTGAATACGAGCGCCAAACTGAATATTAGAATTAAACAGCTAATAGTTTGAAAAAAAGAAGACCATTTGATGAGAGTATCCAGACCCTATGCTTCATTGCATGTTTACAATGTTCAAAATTAAAATACAATCTTGGCTGAGCTTACTTTTAAATGACTTCTTATTTGCATAGATACATTTTTCTTATTTCTAAGTAAAGCAAGTTACTTATTTTAGAAGTAGTTCTTACCCCTATTATTTCTAATTTTAAAAAATATTTTATTTTAAAACTTGTTTACAAGTATAAATTTTAACTAAAACATGCTCAACATAAGAATCTTAGTTTTTTATCTCCAAGACATGCATTGCCATTGTGAATAGGAAATCTAAAGTTTCAGCATCAATTGAAACCTTGGTCAAAGACTGAAAATTATAAGTTACAGCACATACTTGTTAGGTACTGCAATGATGTCATCGAACGAACACTTGCGCTTCTTCAGAACTTTCGCACGCTCCTTAGGAGCTGGAGTGTGAATAACCATAATATCCGGTGTAGCAGTGCCTGCATTTAAGAAACCAGAATCATGAAAAAAGAAGTTACTGGATGGCATCTTTTCACTATGAAACTGTACTCATTACCTACTAACAAAACAAGTATCTACTAACAAAACAAGCTACCAGAGAATTTAGCATGCAAACAAGGTAAGATATGTCATCTGTTTGAGAGATGAAATTGGAAACCAGAGAGAGAAATAAGAATGCCAATATGGTAAAAAAATTGGTATTCCGGTCCATATCACAACTCTGTCCCCACGCCAATCAATTTAGTAGACTTAAATGTTGAATACTAAGTCCTTGTTTGAGCCCCATTATTTAAAAAAAAAAAATCAAATTTATTTTCAACAGCATATTCTCCCAATAAAATAATTTGCACGTAAATCCAAAACATTTCCCTACTTTTAATCATCATTCTCGCAAAAAATAAATATTACAAAACCCATTTTTTGTTGAAAAAGGGCTCAAACTGGGGCTAAATTTAAATAGATATATGGGTCCTCTGTCACACATACAAGCAGGTTGACACATAATTTTCATGCACGGGTGAAAGTGAAATTTGAACACAAGATTGCATGCTGGTGTTCAACGCGTAATAAGAACAAAATATTGGTATAAATTAGAATGCACAAACCACCGGGGTCCTTTGAGTCTGAAGTTACATCAACCGCAATGGATGTTGAATACTCTTCTATCCTCCGACATTTTCTGCTATCTAATAGATTAATATCTGGAAGTCTCATGTGCTCTGCATCTACTGCCTTATTTTTATCATATGACCTAGAAAGATCACGTGGTTCGTTTTCTTGTAAGTTTGATTTACTCGTAGGATGCTCTGTCTTCTCTTTCGCAACCTCATGCTCTTCATCAGATAGTCTATCACGGCCCTGTTCATTTTCAGCCTCATCCAATACCATAGGATCCAGACGATCTTCTAGAAAGAATTCTGTCCCACGAAATATCTCCATGCTTGCTAGTGAGTTGCTCAAATTATGTGATTGGTTTACAACCAATTGTTCGTCCACAGGATAAGGACAGTACACACTGCAAATGGGAATTTACGTACTTTTAGTCGACAGAATTCTATATTGATCTTCTCAATGGAGGAAATACCTGATCTGAAATACTTACTCTCTAACTGGAGTGTAAGCAGATGAATAAGCTTCAGAAAAGGAAATATTCTCTTCATGATCCTGATATTCCAAAAAAAGAATTTGTAATCTTGATAAAACACATCTATTTCGACATCTTTG
Source organism: Fraxinus sp. 1973-6204 (assembly GCA_903798365.1). Classification (NCBI taxonomy): domain Eukaryota; kingdom Viridiplantae; phylum Streptophyta; class Magnoliopsida; order Lamiales; family Oleaceae; genus Fraxinus; species Fraxinus sp. 1973-6204. The sequence continues at coordinate 3,954 of CAIGRR010150084.1, forward strand.
CATTTGGGTCGAGGGAATTTTAACAATGGACAACCCTTAAGGTCTTTTTGATTGGGATGTCCACAAAAGAATCCAAACAGAGTAATAATCAATGCTGCCTCAGGGTTACATTGTTACTTAAAAGAATGAAATAAAATTTAGAGCTTCAACATATGCAGTATCCAAAGGCCTCCTTTCTGTAGCAATGAGGGCAGTATGTAACTTAATATTGAAAAAATTGTAGCAACAAATTGATTAAACAAAAGTTGAAGTTCAAGAGGGGACGTCAGAAAATTGGCTGCATTCCCAGACAATGAGTTCTCGGGTATGGTAAATAGATCAAAAAGAATTATCATTTCTCATCAGACTTTGCAGAATATCTTTCACCTCTGATTGCCAAATATCATTACTCTTTTCCTCCCTTTCTTATATAACAAAAGATGGGACAAGAAAGAATAGACACACTAAGTGATCAAATACTCAATAATGCAAGCCGAAATTTACCATTCACTCATTTAATGAAAATGAAAATATTAATAATAAGTATTCTATATTAGAATGAAAGCAATCTATAGATACCACAACATCAAAGGAAGTAGAATGCAAGAAAAGATATTCAAACATGTACCTTGTAAAGCTGGTCAACTGTGTTGCCCTCCTTCCTCAATTCGTCTGACCAGTGAAAATGCTAAGTTATGCCAAACAGCACATAATAAATAATAAGAGTATAGATGGAGGGATAAAATACCAGCAAGCATGATGTCTTCACGAGATCTCACATTTCCACTGCATAACAAAATATACAAAAACAGAAGGTTGTAAACCATTGTTGCAAGTACCCGTATCTATCCAAAACCGTAATTTAAAAGGCATAGACAGAACAAAATAGTAAATAGAACTCAAATGTTGACTCACTCGATTACATCTTGATCTTCCATGACTTCTAGGTCAAAAGCATCAAGTTCAAATCTCTTAGGAAAGGTGATGGAGTAATGAGAAGTGCACATACCTCCAATACTTGCACCTTTCCTTTTGCCAACCTTAAAGTTACTGAGTTTAGCCACAACACCATTGCAGTCGTGGAACAGATACTCGACTTTCTTCGAGTATATTCTCACAACACCCAGAAGAAGATAGGCTAATATTCGATATGTTACCACTGGAACTTCATCAAGTAAAATCTTATCTACATGAAGAATGAGATTAGATAAATCAGAGACAGAGTATTAGCTATATGAATACAAAACTTACTGATGGAAAAAATAATTCGAATTCATACCACAAAAATTATTATCTAATGTTCATAATGGCAAAGAAAGAGAAAATTCGGTGATATCAAGTAAATGGGAACCTCTTTAATCTGTTTATACAAGTCTTAAAATGTTGATACATAATACATTCTCTTCCAAAAGTCATAAAATGTGATTAAAATACAATTACTGTTAGGATATACCAAATAACTTCCAGTATCACCTTTAGTTACTTGTATGCTAGGCTTCACTACAACTAGCAAGCATATCGTTACCAAACAACTATCTTTCTTCTCTGAATAATAATTTATTTAGGGTTATAATAAGCACCCAAAAAAAAAAAAAAACAATTGAGAAGATAAATTATTTGATCAGACGAGCAGCACAAGGCTCCCTGCAAGAGAATGAAAATCATGGAAAGCTTTACCTAAAGTTATATTAAACCTGCTCTGGCACCCTATACTACTACATTAAATAAATGAAGAGAACTCCTATTGATTTCAAAACAATAAAATTTGTAAAGAGGTCACTAGCTTATGATAAAAAACGAACGTGGCAAGATAACATACGGTAACAATCTCCAACAAATTTAGCATCAACAAAATCCTTCTCCCTTCATATTAAAAAACCCTGCAGTAAGGTTATCATGAATACAAAAAATACAAAGAAAGAAGCATATACAAATATATTTTCAGTCAGGAATCAATGTACTAAACATATTTACTAATTGCAAACACGTTGACAAAAGTAGCCCAGATATAAGAATTAAGGGAAACCAAACACGAACTAGTAATTTTCAACAACTGTATGTGATGAACACTCAATATTTACATTAACGTTCTTAAAATTCGACAAAGTTTAAACACAGTTCCATTAGTGCATTCAAATCCCAGGGAAGAGGTTAACAAGTCAATATTTCAACAGAAAGTGGAAAAGAATAGCAGAAAAACCTTCTCGATTCATGGGAAAACAGGTGAGACACTTCAAGAAATTAAAAGAAAAAACAACTTTTAGAAGTTTAGCTTAACATCATCACACAGTGGGAAAAAAAAGGAGGAGAGAGATTAGAGACAGACCCACAGAAGAACAAATATCAGTCTGCTTAACTTGATCTTTCTTAAGCCTTTTGAAACAATGAGCAGCAAACCAAACTGTGCCTAAAGGCCCCTTCTTTGATAGAAGCATTTGTGAGTAAAACATCTCTTCTTCTCCAATTTCCCCGGCTTTCAACTCTCTCCCTCTTTCTCCCTCGATCGATATATATATGTGTGTGTGTGTGGGTGTGAATGTATAGGTGCAAGTTTGTGTGACATTCAAAGTAGGGGGAATGAATCGCTGGGAGAAATGGAAGGGAACGTTTTGGAATAAAAACGGCCATGTCCTGTCAGAGGTGTATGAGAGAAGTCTCCATATTTTTCAAGATATTTTTTTTTTTTTTGGAAAACGGTAGTTAATTAGGAGTAAGATTACGATAGTGACCTTTTTTACCAATTGGGTAAATTTTTTATGCAGTCACTGAGCTTTCAAAAAATATTCAATTTAGCCTCTGTTTAGTTAGGATAAAAATATGATTTTTAGTAGATTTTAATTAAAAAAAATAGTCTTAAGAAAATACTAAAGATTGTAGATGTTATAAAATATGTGGTTGAAAATGAATTTGAGAAAAATAAACTCCTATTTGGGCTTCATTAAATTCAAAATGCATTTTCTTTGTCTCATCTTTTTAACCATACATTTTTCAATAAAATAATATTACGCCCCTGTTTGAAACCCATTTTGAGGAAAAGAAAATTTTTGGAATAGTGATTGATGTGAGAATGTGTGGTGAAAAAGTGATGAAAAGTTTTTGATTGTGTGTAATATTATTTTATTTGGAGAATGTGTGGTTGAAATGAAGAATGAGAATGAAAAATTAATGAGTGTCAAACGGGGGTTACATGTAAACTCGAAATTTTTTTTCTTCTTTAATTACAATTTTTTCAAAAAATTATTATTCTAAAATACATTTTTCTTTAAAACATCATTTGACAACATTATTTTAAAACTTTTTAATTCTCATACTCATTTTTAAATACACATTCTTCAAAAAATCACTATTCAAAACTCCATTTTCTCAAAAACGACTATCAAACAGGGCTAAAACGGAGCCCAAACAAGGGCTATGTTTTAAGAAAGTCCACATAGGAATTTCGTTGATGAAAAATAAAAGGATCGCTTGGCAAGAGGTACTCTACAATATATATAGTCCTTGCTTGGACTCCATTTTTCTAAAAATGTTTTTTTTTTATTTTTAATTACATTATCTTACAAAATAATGTTACACGTAAATTCAAAAAAAAAAATCCCTTATTTTTAAATTTATATTTTCAAAAAAATCATTATTTCAAAATACATTTATCCTAAAATCTCATTTTAATGTAGACCAAACAGTAGCATAATATCTATATTATTATAATTAATATTTTATGAGGTTTACAAGTAGCTAAACAAGTCTAAAGACGTATAGTGGGAATTAGGCTTTCAAGTGATCACAAACTAGCATGTTTGTTATGCTAACGGAAAGAAAATATAACACGTTTTTTTGAGTTGGTATTTTATATTGATTATTTATTTTGTTCACGTATAAGTTTCATTATCTAAAAGTTCATTTTTAACTCATTTTCAACCACATATTTTCTCAATAAACTAATTTGTACATAAACTCAAAATGTGTTCATACTTTTTAATACACGTTTTTTTAAAAATTACTATTACAATTTTTATTGTATTATTTTTTAAAAAAAAAAAAATTTGAACTCAAACAAGAGTTTTATGTTACATCTCACGTGCTATAATATGATTTGACATGTTAGCTATCACCGTCTTTATTTTTTTTCTTATGCTCATGTTTGAGCAATATTAAAATTCTTATACTCATTTTCAATCACACATTCTTCAATAAAATAATATTTTCTATCACATTAATAATTTTTCATTCTTTTTCAACCACACATTCTCCAACAATCTACTATTCCAAAATAATATGGTTCAAACATACCCATAATTTAAATGCATATACTATGTCATTCTCCCTTTAAATAAGATAAAATAATTTTTCTTGTTTCTATAAAAGCTCAAATTAAGTGTCGAAATGAAGGCGTAATTTTCTTTCGTAAGGCAACCAAAATTATGGAGTTCACTACTAGTACGATTTGTTTATACTTTTCTTTATAGAATGTCGAGCTGGTGACCATTTACACGTTATTTGGATCACTTTCATATTAAATTAGGAAGGTAAATGTTCGTCATGTAAGTATCTGTAAAGTTTTCTATAAATTTAGCCCATGTTTGAGCAACATTATTTTTTCATTTTCATTTTTCTACTCATTTTCAACCACACATTCTTCAATAAAAAAAAATTAATCACATCAATAATTTTTCCTTCTTTTTCAACCACATATTTTCCATCACATCAATCCAAAAAATGTATTCTTAGAGCAAAAATATGCATCAAACAGGGCAAGACTTGTTTTTACTGATGATAAATTAGTACATGTACTTTCTATATATATTTTTCAACCGTGCTGCAGCAATAAAAAAGGAGCCAATCAAAGCTCTGACCGACTCTCACAATAGGGGGTGGGGTCCACTTTTTTTTTGCAATTTTTTATTCATGTCGGGTCGGCTCATGTGAGGGTAGGTCAACGCCTCTGTCAATTTTTTNTTCTATATATATTTTTCAACCGTGCTGCAGCAATAAAAAAGGAGCCAATCAAAGCTCTGACCGACTCTCACAATAGGGGGTGGGGTCCACTTTTTTTTTGCAATTTTTTATTCATGTGGGGTCGGCTCATATGAGGGTAGGTTAGAGTCTCTGTCATTTATTTCTGGCAGGGAAGCATTTTTCTATTTTTTTTTTTTAATTGAATACTATTTGTTGATTGAAGGGGGCTCTATGTGATTTTAGAAAATGAAAGGGCATATTTGTCATTAGAATATGAAATCACTGACCGTCAATGGCTAACTTTGAATTTATCCGTTAACACATGGTAAGTGCTACAAAGGGACATTTATCGATTTACCAAAATCCGTACCTATTTAATATTTTCCCTTGTGTGTAAAAGTATTTATTAATTTATTTATTTTAACAGCTCGATGGTTTTGACAGCAGTACGTGTCACCTTCTGGGAGTAAGAATTACACGCGGAAGTATTTTATTGGTAGAAAATACCACTTTGTAATGGAAAGCAAATTTCACGTGGCCAGATTTTTCTCCCTTGCTTTTGAAATTATGGATTTTAATCTTCACTTAGACGACAAACAAACATAATATGCCCTGGTTTGACATCCAATTTTTTTGTTTATCTTTCTTCATTTCAACCACATATTTTATCAATAAAATAATATTACACATAAACTCAAATTCTTCTCCAAAAATGGGTGTCGCCATATTATTTTGGAAGAATGTATTCTAGAACAGAAGATTGATGGAGAATGTGTGGTTGAAAAAGAAGGAAAATATATTGATGTGATGAAAAATATTATTTTATTGAAGAATATGTAGTTAAAAACGAGTAGAAAAATGATAGTAAAAATTTTAATGTATACGAAACATGGACTATATGCGATTATAGGTTTTTCAAGAAGCCATTTTATGTACTATAGAGTATTTTTAAAATTAAAGAATCAAAATTTTTACAAACTGCAACAATCTCTCTATTTTAATTTTAAATTTGTTTTTTAAGAAATATTTTATTTAACATAATTTTGTGTATATATCAATGATTAATCAATTTAAACCTCTGTTTGGTCCCATTATTTGAGATTTTAATTTTTGGAATGATATTTTTTTTTATTAGAATGATTGGTTGAAAAATAAAGAAAAACTTTCGATTTGCGTATAGTATTATTTTATTATTGGAGAATTTGTGGTAGAAAAACAAAAAGAAAAATGTATTCAAATTTTAATGGGACCCAAACGGGGGTATAAGTGTGGTTTGAAGAGTTTAAGAAGTAGATTGTTCAAATATTTAAATTATTAAATACAATCTAAAAGCATCCCTAAGAAACTCTTAAAGATACTCTCTATTTTAAAAAATCAACTCTTAAAATTATGTTACAAGAGATTTTTTAAATCAGCATTTTTAATTTAAAGAGTGAACACTCTCTATAATTAAATGCATTCAAAATATTTCAATTTTCAATAGGGAAAATAATATAATAATTTGGAGGGAAACTAATAAAAATAAAAGGTAGATAAAATAATGATAAAAAATTTAGAGTACTAAAATTAAGTGTTAAATATAAAGAGCATGTTAGAGTACTTAAATTTTTTTACTCTCTAAACTTATAGATGCTTTTTAAATTATATTATAGGATATGCTCTTTAAAAGAGATTGAATTGAAAATGTTCTAAGAATGAAGAGTGAGTTTGACTCTTTAAATTTGGAGAATTAAAACTCACTTTTTAAAAAAGTTAAAATAAAGAATCTCTTGAACCTTATTTTTAAGCATTATCTCTTTAAAATAAAGTGCATTTTGTATTTAGAGTCTCTTGAAAATGTTTTTAGATGTTAAGGAAGTTACTATATTTGTACCCAAACAATTATTCGACTGGCAAGATATACACTATAAGATATGTTTGTTACTACGTTGGATAGCAAAAGCACATAAGTTTTATAATTATTTGTGCTCAACCAATTCTCTTTATAAGTCAATGTCGTGAAATTTTTGTTTCATTTGAAATACAACAAGTGCACGATTTGTTAACAAGTAATAAAACTAATTTTTAAGTTCAAATATCGTACTCACATAGATTGTAATTAAACCGAAACAATAAAGAATTTGTGATTTATCGATAACTAAAGCTTCACCAACTATTTCATGTATGAATTTAAGACCTAACTCGGTGAGAATCAATGAAAATACGTGATTAATGAAAGTTTTTTTTATTATATAAAAATCAATTTATGAAAAGCGCACTAAGATCTCGAATCCCCTTTAACCATAACCTTACAATTTGACAATACGATTCAATTATGGAGATCAATATTTATAATTTATTTAACCATTTCTCTCTAATAGAAGTAAACAATTCTTACATGTGACCCGAATATTTCTGTTGACCTCAAAAAATATGTCAACAGAATCCCTTTCACCTTCTCTTCATGTAGACATCACTTGCACACTGGAACATCCCGTTAAAGATCACATAAAGTATAACAGTTATAAACATAGTGAATAGTCTGAGAACAACGATTAGCACTATCTTTAACTTATTTTTCATCATTCGAATGTAAAACAAGTCATCATATTCATACAATTATTTTGCACATAATTGTAAATAATATAATTCAATGAAAATCGTCCAATAATTGAAAACATGTTTTAATGTCAAAAAGAAAACTGGGAGTGGACATTTTTCCCGGAACCAGTGGATCGGTTCCGATTCAGTTCATTTAAAAAACAATTCAATTTTGGGACATATCATCAAGAACTAGTCAGTTTTGATCCGGTTATCCGTGCCTTTGAAATAAGCGAATGTTAATTAGGTTCTAATAAGTTTTTTTTCCTTTTATTTTATTTTTTTTGGGTAAAATAAAAAAAAAAAACATTAATATTTTATGATTTTTTAACCATAATCACATTTCCTTTTCCTTTTTCACTCTTCCAGTTTCCTTTTCTCTTCAATTAATCAATTTCTTTGATTCTTTCCTTCTCTAAACTTATATTTTGTATTTTCTGGATTCGTAGTCTATAGATTTATATATAAGTTGTTGATTTACATTATATTGTGAATTATTTTCTAATTAATGTAACTTAACATCATTCGACACTAGTTTTTTCAAATTTTTCCTATATGTTCTAGACTGAACCATATGCATGCTCTCAATTTATCAAAAGGTGCATACTCATCTATAATATATTAAATATCGCATTAAATGAGAATCATTTTTTGGACGATTTTAACNTTAACATCATTCGACACTAGTTTTTTCAAATTTTTCCTATATGTTCTAGACTGAACCATATGCATGCTCTCAATTTATCAAAAGGTGCATACTCATCTATAATATATTAAATATCGCATTAAATGAGAATCATTTTTTGGACGATTTTAACCCTATTACAATTTAATTATTTCAATAATAAATTACTTTTCATTTTTTTATACAATAAATACTACAAAATCTTTATCATGTATGAATTTTGTATCATTAATTCTCAATTAATTAACATTCAAATTAATTTAGACTTAATGAATCTTGATTTACATG
>CAIGRR010150160.1:0-12583 GCA_903798365.1 Fraxinus sp. 1973-6204
TCTCAGTAGACTTTCGTGTCAACTTCGGCCAAATATTTGAATTTGATTCGATAGTCAAATTATGAAAATAAATAGACTAACTTGTTCTCTTCGTCAAGTACATGGTCGTGATATATTTGGAACATCAAAATCAAATTCAGATGAAAGAGAAATTGGGGTCCAAAGTTGGAAGGAAAAATTGATTTTACACCATCTAAGAACGCTGGTTGAGCGATAGCCCAACGCCGGCTTTCTGCTTTAGGCGCTCGAGCGCGCGCTAGCAGTAGGTGAGTGGCAGTAAGGGCTGCAACCCTTGTAAATGTTGCTGAGTTTTGGGGCATGTCTCTCCATCCACAACCCCTCGTCTTCTATAATTTGGACCACTTGGACGTTGCATCCAAGTCATATTCTCGAGTCTTGCATAAAAAATTCTTGCCAAAACTCTCCTAAACTTTGCATTCAAAGTCATTCTTTGTAGAGAGAAAATTCGTTCAAGTTCCTTGTTGCCATGTAGTTGGAAGCGCTTCTACTACAAGGAAGTAATCCGATATATTTTGGAAAATAATTGCCATTACTCCGTTGGCATTGTTGCACGGCAAATTTGTTTTAAGGAAAAGGTGTTATCACTTGCCTCGGATCATTTTTTTTCTTCTTAATTTGATTCTACTGCCTTTTCATTTGTAATTTAACATCTTTTGTGTTGTTAAACTTGTGCCAAATTATTGTCGACATGAAAAATACTATATCCCCAACAATCTCAAGACAAATTTTTCCATTGTTTTATTGGATCAAGACTCGTTATCTTCATCTTTTGGAATAGGCATTTGTGCTATTCCTTTCTTAAATTTTACTTGTGTTGAACTTCTGTTTACGTAACAGAATTGAGAGTATTTTGAATCAAACAACAAATGGTACAAACAATATGGTTCCGCCTTTGGCTATACCACTTCAAGATACTTTAATTACACATGGGGAAAAATTGGAGAAACTTGTGAGGAGTGGATTTCAAGAGATGGCAACAAAAGATGTTTTATCTCACCAATTTAAACTTGACAAAGTTCTTAACCAAAACCTTTCCAATGGTAAAAGAAAGTGAAAATAATCGTGAATCGATCAATGTATTGGATGAATGAAAGCACTCGAATTTCCTTTACAAGAACTACATCCTAAATGGATTAAGCAATACACTTTATGGAGTGTACAATATTACGAAATTAATTAAGGAACTTTCGGATTCTTTGGAGACAAAATACAAAACAGAGGACGTCGGCACAAAAACGTTCATTGTCGGAAAGTTCCTTGATTACAAGATGATAGACTCCAAAACCCGTCATTAGTCAAGTGCAAAAACTATAAGTTCTACCTCATGACATTCATGTGGAGAAAATGGAGTTGAGTGAGTCTTTCCAAGTTGCTGCTATCGTCGAGAGACTCCCACCTTTATGGAGAGATTTTAAAAATTATCTCAAACACAAACGCAAGGATATACGTGGAGGAATCGATAGTCTGTTTGAGGATTGAGGAAGACAATAGAAAAACTGAAAAGAAGTCTACTGTTCAACATTAAACAAGCTTTGTGGAATCAGGTTCAAGGGTCAACAAAAAGCGTAAGGTCTCGGGTGGTGCACCGAAAAGAGACAACTCCAAGAATGCTAAGAAGTTCAAAGGCAACTGCTACAAATATGGAAAAATGGAACGTCGCTATAACGAATGTCAAAAGCCTAAGAAGAACGTACAAACAAATGTGGTTGAAGGAGACCATATCTTAAGAGGTACAAGAGATGAATATGTCTACGGTTGTTTCTGAATGCAACAATGTTGGTAATCCAAGGAAATGGTGGGTTGATACGATGCTACCCCGCCACATTTGTGCAAACAAAACTATGTTCTCAAACTACAAAGAACTAAATGGAGAACAATTTTTTACGAGACATTCTACAAGCTTGAAAGTTGAGGGACAGGGGAAGATTACTTTGAAGATAACTTTCGACAAAGAGCTTGTCCTAAACAATGTTCTACATGTACCAGGTATTCGCAAGAAGCTTGTAGCCGAGTCTCTACTTAACAAAAATGGCTTTAATTTGTATTTAAATTCGATAAATTTGTAAATTCTACTTGTATGCTTGAATTGTTTTGATTATGGCATAATCGATTAGGATACAAATCACAAATGTGTGCCTAAACTTATGAATCAAAATTTAATTCTGATACTTAAATTTGATGCTAATCATAAATGTGAGATTTGTGTTGAGGCAAAATTGGTCAAAACACATTTTCATTCGGTTCAAAGGAACACGAACACCTTTAGTATTAATTTATAGCGAAATTTGTGATTTGGAATTTGTTCAAACTAAAATTGGAAAGAAACTTTTTTGATGATTATAAGTATTGTTTTCTATATTTGCTAAGACGTAGAAACAAAGCCTTAAATGTTTTTCAACATTATAAGACAAGGTTGAGAATCAATTTGGAAAACGAATAAAGAACATTTGTAGTGATAGAGGAGGAGAACATGGGGAACAGTTTGAAGAATATTGTTCCAAACATAGAATCGTTCATCAAACAATGACATCTTACTCGCTTCAATCGAATGGTGTTGCTGAATGTAAAAATCAAAATCTTAAGAAAATGATGAATAAAATGTTGATAAGTTCAGGCCTACCCCAAAACTTGAAAAGGGAAGCTATACTTTTTGCGAATAGCATTCTAAATAAGATACTCTTAAAGAAAATGGATGAAACTCCATATGAATTATGAAAATGTTATCCTCAATTTTATAAACACTTGAAAGTGTGGGAACATTTGGCTAGTGTTGAAGTACCAAAGCTTGAACTAATGAAAATTGGTCCTAAAATGATTGATTGCATATTTACCAAATACGCCAATAATAGTAATGAATATCATTTTATTGTTCATAAATCAAATGCTCAAGACGTACATGAAGACACCATAGTAGAATCGAGAACTGTATTATTTTTCAAAGATATCTTTCTATGCAAAAACAAGAAAAATGCAACTTCGAATAAAAAAACATATGGAATTACAAATGATACTTCAAATGATGAAGAACCAATGCGTAATAAAAGGGCTAGAAAATCCACTTCGTTTGGTCTTGATTTTCTAACCTACATGGTAGAAAATGATCCGAAGACATTTAATGAAGCAATGTCTAGACCGGAAGCCCCGCATTGGAAAGAAGCTAACGATAGTGAGATAGATTCTATAATGCAAAACCATAATTGCGAGTTAGTTGGTTTACCAATTGGAAATAAACCTTAGGGTGTAAGTGGATTTTCAAGAAGAAATTTAAACTAGATGGGTTCATTGATAAATATAAGATTAGATTAGTTGCCAAATGATATAGGCAAAATAAATGACTTTACTTCTTTGACACCTATTCGCCTTTGGCTAAAATCACTTCGATAAGGTTGCTAATTGCAATTACTGCATTACATAACGTTAAGATTCATCAAATGGATGTAAAACGACATTTCTAAATGGTGAGTTAGAAGATGAAATATACATGGAGCAACCTGAAGGAGTCGTTGCTCCTAACAAAAAAAAAACGTTTTTAAACTCATTAAGTCCCTATATGGGTTGAAAAAAGCTCCTAAACAATGGCATCAAAAGTTTGATAAAACAATGTTGTCAAATATGCAATTGCTGCGATACATGATCTCAAAATTCATCAAATGGATGTTAAAACAGCTTTTCTAAATGGTGAGTTGGAAGAAAAAATATACATGGAGCAATTTGAAGGATTTGTCGCTCATGAATAAGAGAAAAAGGTTTGCAGACTCGTTAAATCTTTATCTGGATTAAAACAGGCACCAAAACAGTGATACTAAAAGTTTGACAAAACAATGTTGTCAAATGATTTTAAAATTAACAAGTGTGACAAATGTGTATGCATGAAACATACACCAAAGACTTGTGTAATTTTATGTCTATATGTAGACAACATGTTGATTATGGGCAATAGTTACGAAATAATTACACACCAAGAAAATGTTAACGAAATATTTTGACATGAAAGACATGAGTGTGACTCATGTGATATAAGGATTAAGATCTCTAGAACATCTGAAGAAATTGTACTTTCTCAATCTCATTATGTTGATAATGTACTTAAGAGATTTAATGTACTCGAGGAAAGTCCTGCAAAAACCCTATTGACTTAAATCTACACTTAGTAAAATCTACACCAAAGACTTATGTAATTGTATATCTATATGTAGACAACATGTTGATTATGGACAATAGTTACGAAATAATCATACACACCAAGAAAATGTTAACGAAATACTTTGACATGAAAGACATGGGTGTGACTCATGTGATATAAGGATTAAGATCTCTAGAACATCTGAAGAAATTGTACTTTTTCAATCTCATTATGTTGAAAATGTACTTAAGAGATTTAATGTACTTGAGGAAGTCCTGCAAAAATCCTATTGACTTAAATCTACACTTAGTAAAAAATAAACCAGTGTCACAACTAAAGTATTCACAATTTATATGCAGTCTAATGTACATTACGAACTACACTTGACCAGATATAGCATTTTCTGTGAATAAGCTTATTAGATCCAAACTATGATCATTGGCAGGTTTTAACTAGGGCTCTTAGGTATTTAAAACATCATTAACCTTTGGATTTCACTTTACAAAATATCATCCAGTATTGGAAGGATATTGTGATGCAAATCTGATATCCGACATGAAGAATTCTAAATCTACTAGTGGTTATGTATTTATTATTGGTAGGCCAGTCGTGTGATAGAAGTCTACAAAACAAACATGTATAGCTCGATCAACGATGGAATCAAAGTTTATTGCTTTGGTTATAAGCAGGCGAAGAAGCAGAAGGAAGACATTCCATATTGGCCTAAACTGATACTTACAATAAGTATACATTGTGATAGTCAATCGATAATTGGAAGGGCACAAAACAGAATGTATAATGGTAAGTCTAGACATATACGTTGTAAACACAATACCATTAAAGAACTGATCTCAAATGGTATAATCTCCATAGATTATATGAAATCTAAGGATAACATCGCGGATCTGCTTACGAAAGGCTTACCAAGAGATCAAATATGTTAACTATTAAAAGAAATGAGATTAAAGCTTACTACGTAAGAGTTTTTGTAATGGTAATCATACTTTGCTGACTGGAGATCCCAAGATCTTAGTTCAAGGGGACAACTAAGTTATGAATATTCAATAAAACACTTAGGAAATTATTCTGACTCATTCCTATGATATAGAAAGTGCTTTCTACATAATGTTAAAATGTTAAGATACACTTTTAATGATTCATATATCTTGACTAAGTCAATTGAAGTAATGCAAAATATTCTCAATAGGTCACATATGTAAGTGCGAAATGGGATTGCTTTGATGAGAATTGTTTGAGGCTAAAATTCTCTAAAATCACTTATGAAACCTAAGGGTGTTTCAGGGCCAAAATAAACGCAATCATGAGAACCAGAATGTTTTAGAGAATATATTTGTGTGATTACTGTTGTCATGGTTTGCACCAATGGATAAATGTCTCAATACATCGCATTCACCAATTAGCCAAGTAAATCCAATAGTATTTCACTAAGGAAGATTCAAAATCGGATACTACATCTCCTGATACAATATTTTTCTGCTTTCTCTTGCATATCATTTGCATATTTGGAATCTTCTTTCATGTGGGAGATTGTTGAAATTTGGTTTAAAAGAGATTAAAATTGGTTAAATATAAAATCATGAAAAATGTAAAAAGTGATTTTCGTGTCAATTCCGACCAAATATTCGGACTTGATCCGATAGTCAAATTATGAAAATAAATCGACTAACTTGTCCTATTCGTCGAGTAGATGATCATGGTATATTTGAAATCTCAAAATCAATTTTCAATAAATGAGAAATTCTAGTCCAAAGTTGGAAGGAAAAATCTATTTTTCAGCACCTAAGACCATCACTTGAACAACGGCCTAGCGCTAGGGTTTCTGCTTTTAACGCTCGAGTGGCGCACCGTACTAGGCGAGCGACAGCAAGAGCTGCGACTCTTGGTGAAGGTTGCTAAGTTTTGGGGCGTGTCTCTCAATTCTCAACTCCTCATCTTCTATAAATTGGACCATTTGGACGTCATTTAGGCATCCAATTCATGTTCTTGAGTCTTGCATAAAAAATTCTTGCCAAAACTCTCCCAAACTTTGAATTGAAAGACATTCTTTGTAGAGAGAAAATCCGTTCAAGTTCATTGTTGCCTTGTAGTTGGAAATGCTTCTACTATAAGTAAAATGTTATATCTTGGGAGACAATTGCCGTTACTCTGTTAGTACCATGGGTGTTATCACTTACCTCGGATCATTTTCTTCTTCTTATTTCGATTCTACCATCTTTTTATTTGTGGTTTAACATCGTTTGTATAGTTGAACTTATGCCAAATTATTGTCCACATACAAAATACTATATCCCCGACAGCTACACCCACGGTAGGCAAGATCACTCCTGCCCACCGTGGGTAGGAGATCACTCTTGTATCTTAATACCATTTACTAAATCTGAAAACGGACTAATGGAACGACGAAAAAGGACTCATGTAGCCAACTCCAAATTTATAGGAAACACGACTCTGTTTTCTGTCGTTATATCTAATTGCATCTTAAACTGAGAAGTGGATTCTAAATATTTTTACCATATTCATGACCTTAATAATTTGAACATATTGAAAGAGGCATCATGAGGATCCAAGCATTCCGATGCAACTTACAGTGATGCAGCTTCTATCCAAGGCATGGGGGAAGGCTTCTCTAGTTACATTGATATTGGCTGCTCTTATTGCCATTTGATTTCTAACGAAAGGGTGACCTTGTAGTTGGGAAGCCGTTGGCCTCGAAGATGGTTCCCTTTGCAAGCATAGCCTTATGAAACTTTTTGCATCAGGCGATAGCTGACCAGGAATCTGCGGGATATCCTTGCTGTTTCCTATTTTGAATATTGCAGCAACCTGGCCAATTCAAGACCAGTAAAACTTATAAAATGCTATGGAAAAAAACAATTAACAAAGAAAAGCAGGTGCAGAATTCCTCACACCTCTCTTGCACAAAAACAACCCCATTGATCAATCATATATATAGCAGGAATTTAAGGGCAACCTGATACCTCAACTATGTATGCCCAATGAACCTTAGTATTAAAAAAATTTGAGGTCGAGTGGATAAATGTGTAGTATATACAAACAATCAAATGCCAGAATCAACGGTGCTGACTTTGGTAATGTAACTTAAAATGTCTACCCCTTCATATTGGCCCCACGGTGGTTTTGACGTTGCCATTTCGAGAACTGTGCATCCTAAGCTCCATATATCCACCGGAAAGCTATAACCATTTGTATTCGTTACAACCTGTGAAAGAAATACATATGCATATATAAATCATTGTGAAACTCTGCCAACAAAAATTTCTGAGTGAGAGTGAGAAAGACACCTCAGGTGCCATCCAATAAGGACTTCCTTTGAAAGATAGCACTGAAGGACAGGAATTTATCTGCCAAATGGAAGCATTAAATTTATGAATTCAGTGCAAATGATTTTGTTGGGTTTCAGAAAATCAGCTAGCGAATAAAAATTGCAATGTAAACTCCATGATAATATGTATATTACTGTTATGAGATAAATCCCACATCGAATAACGATAAAAATATAAACCAACATATAAAAGTTTGTGCTACTACTCGTAATAAGATTGACATTTTAAGATGGAATCTCAAGTCTCTCATGATGACTCGTTTGAGCAAATCAATCTTGAAATTCGCGTACTCATTTGTTTGAATTTCATTGAAATTTAATGGGTTCTGATACTATATTAAAGATACACTTCCTAATAAGATTGACCTTTTAAGAAGAAACTCCTCGAACCAAATTTGACCCGAAATCATGACAATATATACATCATTTTCCATGTAACATAAAAGAGATTGTCTTTCATTCCAATGACACAACAAGGACCATATATATCCGCCATTGTCAAAAAGAATATTTACAAAAAAAGGTAGCTGATACATACAGGTTTTGCCATGCCGAAATCAGCAAGTTTGATTTCACCATTGGTACCTACTAATATGTTTGCTCCTTTGATATCTCTGCAGAAGTGATAGTTTTGCATGAGTTCTGGAATTTCACATGATGATTTAAAGTGATCATTATAAGAGTAACAAAATATCACCTGTGGATTGTATTTTTTCCATGCAAGTAAGCGAGTCCCGAGAGAATTTGCCCAGTGTAATTTTGTATGACAGGCTCAGCAAACGGCCCGTATTCTTGCAGTAATTTTTGGATGGAACCCCCCGAAACGTACTCTAAGTAAACAGATAGTGTTTCTTCACTCTGCATAACAGTAAACTAGAGATAATGCTGTAGTATGATAACTACAAGGATATGCTTGAAAGACAGGATATTCCTTTGTACTTTCTCATACTGTACAGCCCACTTTTCCAAACAAGCCATGACTGTTTGCCATTTTTCAACAGAATATGCTAGTCGAATTAGGATAATAATAAACAAGAATGCACATAAGTATTACGCATATACTGATAATTCGAAATAGCAAGAGTTAACTCATACCAGGTCGCTACCATAGTACTGAACAATGTTTACATGTGAAAGCCGACTGAGCAAATCAATCTCCTGCTCGGACAGCCAAAATTGGGAACAGATCAGATGGGCTAGAAGGCATCAAGCATAAAAGTGTGAACCAAAAATACAAGTATTGTAGATAGTAGGTACTATATAATTCTAGAAAGCTAGGATTGCGGATGAACCTGATTCAATTGCTTGAGACATTCTTTGGATAATTGATCGTCCGAAACAACCCGGACTTCCTTTATGGCACACATTTGACCGTTCTCACTGCCACGTTTTTAGACAATTCATTGAACAATAATACTTTATCATGATATAAACAAATTAAAGTTGAAGCGTCATTACCAGTTGAATCCGAGATAAACATGACCAAACGTTCCCCTTCCTAGAAGCCTCCCTTTCCTCCATTTTGATGGATTACAACTTGAGGTTTTAGTTACCCCGGGACTTCTTGGGGTCGGCAACATAGAAGGGTTGGCAGGAGAACCAGGTGGAAGGGGTAGCCTATAACATTCACTCTTTCCATCTTCCGGTTTCCTGGTCGGTGAGTCCATATTAATACCATAACATCGCAGATGAAGAGGTGAGGTAACTTTGGTAGTCCCCTTTGCTCCTTGACTTGGGCTTCGCAACAAAGGACTTGATTTTTTATCTCGAGGTTCTCTGCCATAAATTATGAATTGTACATCCATAAGACTATTTACCAAACTAGATGAGACTAAACAGTATCCACCTTACTAAACATAAACTTCCAAATCTGATTATGCTCATCGAGATATTCATGCTTAAAGTGAAAACTTTTAATAACAATATTCTACATTTTTTCTTCCAAAAAAGGTTAATAATTGATATGCAGACATATAATTGAACAGAGGTAAAAATAAAGTTTCAAATTATAGCCTAAATTTTATTGTTCTTTCTCGAGAAATAATCAATTTACAAGTCATTCCAGGAACTAAGACCCCTTTATTTTCAAGAATAAATTAGTACCAAGTTTCAACTTTCATCAATACACACTTTCTTCATAATAAATCTGGACTCCACAACGTGATTCAATCTACTCAACTCTATTACATACTTACATTCAATGTTAGACCCAAAATTTAACCCAAAAAATCCAATCTTAAGAGAGTTTGAAACCAACCTGAAAGCATGATCAACAACAACATGGGCACGGTCACAAGATGATTCGGATGAACCAACACTGGAAACAGAACCCGACCCGGATGCATATCCAGCTCCAAGAGCATGATTATGCTCATTCGATGACTCTAAAGGACTGGGCAATTTGTGCCCTCCACCTTGTTTCCCTATAGCAGCAAAATCCCTGCTTTTATTTGGTGAATTTGATGAATCCTTTGAAGAATTCTCATACTTACTAGTCTTTTTCCCCCACCAGGTTGGCATATTTATGTAAGAAAAGAAATGTGAACTTTATATATCTCTTGAGTGCATATACATATATGAAAGTGGGGTGAATGAAATTGCAATTGAGGTTTGTGGGTTGAATTTATCCGAGGCGGAATGTACATGGAGAAGAGCTCAAGGAAAAAAGATCTCAAGGGAATTGCCGAGTAGGGGTGGGGTAGGGGGGCGGCGGAATTTTCAAAAGTTCGATGTCCACATTTACGTGTGCAATCGGTCTCTGAATGCATGCATATTTTTTCCCTTAAAATGAGTTTTTTTTTTTTTTTTGGGAAAATGAGTTTTAGTGTTATTTTAAGAATGTGTAATTAAAAAATAGAAAAAAAAAATTAAGTTTGCTTGTAAAATATTTTATTACATGAATGTGACAAAAATAGTTTGAGAAAAAGAAAATTTTAATTTAACGAAAGACAAACATGTGCAGAGTATACCTTACAGACAATCCAACAGCAATAAAGAAAACATATAAATTAATGTATTCGCGATAAGTTTTTCGTACAAAACGAGAATGAATAAGGCTATTCATTTAGAAATAATGTTTTAATGTCACAAAAAATATATTTACTTTTAAGTAATTTAATGTCTTACGATTTTTCGTTTGTCCCCGTTCATATGTTTAAATAACTTATCACTTTACTAACTTTGAACGCACCATTAATTACTTTTTTATCAAAAAATAATTTTATTATTTTCAATTATAAATTATTTATTTTAAAATTTATTGTAATGTTTATATTTAAATTTACTAAACTATAAACTTTTACACTTAAAAAATGCTCAGGTCGTTACATGAATTTTCTTTCCTTTCTTTGATGGTGCATCAAGCTGTTCTTAAGGGTCCACTTGATCCTCTCCTACAAAGATATCTGATGAGTGACTCCTATATATATAAACCAAAAATTAAAAATAAATTACTAGATAGAAATATGAAGTTTCAGAAAGATTATCACTTGCATTTGTCACTTGCAGTTAAAGTCAATTGGATTTAAATCTTAAAATATTTGCTTGTAAAATGACATGTTATTGAGAAAGTATTATTGTACATACCAAAAAAGAGAATAAATTCCCAAATACATAGGTGATTGTCCCATGCAACTCGACCATAGACAAAAAGAGAGAGGTCCACCACATCATAGAAAATAAATAATAATTATTATTGATAGAAAATATCTTTATCAATTGTTTTTACTGTACAAATCATCCATATCATTTCATTTTAATATTTGCAGGGACAGAGTGAGGACTACGGTCCAATGGGAGCATAACTTTGATTTTTTAAACAAAGTACTAACACAAGAATTGTAAACTTTTTACAGTTTTTTTTTATATAAATTGTTCATTTTATATTGTACATTTAATGTATTGAACTACAAGAAATAGAGACGTATGATAAAAGATCGTTAATTTTGTGCCTAATCCTATTCAATATATGGTTGTGGATGAACATAGCATTCTTTATTCTATCCAAACAGTCCCGGCCTTTTCTGTAAATATATCTAAGTTACCTTTTAGATCATTCTGTAGTTTAGATCAATCAATGCACAATCTGACTTTTCCTCAAAATTTACAGCACATATTTTGCAAAGGAATTTGGTTGGTTGCAAATTATATGGGATGAAGATTACTTTCAACTACCTGAATATCTATCTTCTCATCTTCTAACTTCTCTCTTGGCATCACTCATCAAAGTTGTTCACGAAAGTATGTTTCGAATTAAAAAAAGATCGCAAGTGTACAGTTCATTGACAAGTAGTAAAATGAATTTTTGAGTCCAAGTATTGTCCCCACATGGATTTATTAGTTCTAATTCTAATTATCTTGATTTTAACGGAAACAAATAAATGAAAGTGTTTGTATTGATGAAATTATAAGTAAATTAATGATAAATATGCAAGTATGAAAGAATTAATTAACTAAATGTAAATTGAATATAATATGATTTGAAGTGTTTTCTAATATGTGATGAATGTACTAGTATCACGAATCCCTATGTAATATTCTTTTTAAACTTAATTTTACATTTTGACACAGTTTGNTAAATTAATGATAAATATGCAAGTATGAAAGAATTAATTAACTAAATGTAAATTGAATATAATATGATTTGAAGTGTTTTCTAATATGTGATGAATGTACTAGTATCACGAATCCCTATGTAATATTCTTTTTAAACTTAATTTTACATTTTGACACAGTTTGGAAATATTGAAGAATTAATGCTCCTAAATTATTTAACAATCTCTCTCGAGTAAAGTTAAATCTATTCTCATATATGATCCAACTATATTTCTACGATGGATGCAAATATACAAGAATGCATGAGTTTTTATGAACACTTAAAGATTCACTTAAGACATAGTGGTATATTTCTATTCCCTATCGGACTTTATGATGATTTATATATGTCGAATTTATTTCCTTTCTCTCGAATGCATGAAATAAATCACCAAACTCACATAATTACGTGCACAATAATTATGGAGAAACTAAATCATATAAACCATTTAAATATCCAAAACATATTTTTGATTGTCAAG
>CAIGRR010150211.1:6111-21890 GCA_903798365.1 Fraxinus sp. 1973-6204
TTTTTGATAACCGTGGATGTCCGGGCCAACTTGTGCGCACCTCGAATAATCCCATGGGGCCCTGAAGTTTACAGCCGTTTCTCACCTCAATGGCCCTGAGGGGACTCGAACTGGTGACCATTGGGGAGCAAACCATGTGTAAGGCTCTAACACTTTGACTAAAAGCTTGATTAGAAGCTTTGAACATGGAAGAGCTCATCTTGGTGACTATGTCTTCACATTTGGGGAAAAAAAAATGATTCCTGGACAAATTTCAAGAAAACACAAATATCAATAAAATTTGAAAATGAGAACTTAATCGTGATTTTCAACAAACTAATGAAAACATCAAATCATAAAATGACTAAAATGCCATTATTAATCTCCTATAAATAGGTCATTCCACAATTAAGAATGTAGATTCGAATATAGGAAATTTGAAAGGCAAAAACTCCGGTGAAATTAAAGGAAAACCTATACAATTGACCTTAAGGAATACTATTAGGTCAAAAGTTTGGCACCATTTGTGGGTATCCAACAAAAATCACGAGAGGAAAACACACGCAAGTAAAAAAAGAAAAGCCAAAAATGAGTGGAAAATACTAGAAAAATGAGAAGAGAGAGTCAAATAGTGATGAAAATTCTAGAACTAGAAAGAAAGTTCTTTTGTCGCCATGGAAATAAATACGCGAATAAGAAGAACTGAATGTCATAAAGAACGGTGACAAGGTTAACACTAGTAGTAACTGATATGGCTTCTACCATGCACTTGCTGAAGAGAATGCCACGATGAGGCAGTTCTTAATACCGCAAAGACGTGCAATTCCTCCTTTCAAGTTGATGAAGTGAGGGTGGTGCCGAAGGCTCAGAGTGCACATTATTCCCACCAGGTTGCTGACCCGCAACGTATGGAAGGGCAAGAGTGAGCGAGAGTGGAAACCTTCTAGGTCCATTAGTAGTGTTTTCAGTAGGGTAAAGCCCCGATGGAATCTAGAAAGAAACCTGGACGAGAAGAAGCTAATCAGTCCATGAATGAAGAGGACCAAGCTTCTCCATTTCTTCCCACAGAAGGAATGAGGAAAATGTAGGCGACGATGAATATGCTCCTTTTCTGAGGCAATCTAGAGCCTAGCAAATTTTTCGAAGCCAAAAGAATTGCCTTAGATGATGCATTCAAGTATAGGAGCCAAGTGCAAGTTAGAACAGAAAAATGAAAAGACCAAACTCCAGGATCAATAATTATTACCCAACACAGGTAACTTGATTAAGTGCATAAAATTTTCATTCACTAGAACCCAAGTCATCAGAAAAGATCTTTCCTTTTTTCCTTCCTCTGATATCCACACCATCTCAAATTATCACAATCAATTTTACTGTACAAATATTAAGGTCAAAATTCCCCTCCCCCGTAGCATCAAAATTTCTTAGAACTAACAAAGGTGACAAAAACTCAAATTCACAATTATCACACGTTCAGACCTAAAAACAGTTACAAGTAACAAATATAAACATAAAAGTATCCTACTCAGTAGAGGTCTACCCATTAAAATTGAATTAAACAATAAAAATAACATATCGACCAACAAATCAAAATGGTGTTAAGTATGAGGGAAATACGAGAATTTAACTTGCTCCACAATAACTAGATTTACATAAGCCTTTTGACATTATAAACGAATTAATTTTTAATGTTAACCCAATTATAATAATATACTATTAATTGAAGGATGAATTCAGAATTATTAAATATAAAGGCAATTTTGTCCAAAAATATTTCTGCCATGTTGAGACTTTTATATATAACTATATACTATAGATCAATATAGATGTATCAAACGTGGTTTAGACATCAGCTACGGGTAAAACTGGCCATAAATGAACAAAATTAATATAGTTAAGCACAGGCATTCCACCACTATTAATGTTATTAGTAAATCACCCTTGTATAGAAAAGAAGATATGACACATTCAGCATTCTTCTAAATTCTCCTCTACAAGTTCATTCCCCCATCTTTAATGATATGGCCAGAGACGATGTACATCCGAGGTGGAGTAAAGGCCATCAATATGGGGCCTCAATGTTGAAGAGTTTCCCGTGCTGTCTCTTGAGCCCTCTCCCGTCCAGTCCTTTCTGCAAGCGAGAAATACAAGAAGCTAAGTACAACTTAATATTGAAGATAGTAATCAAATGCATGAACAACCAAAAGAAAAAGGAGAAGGTCAAGCCTAGCTCAAGTGGTAATAGAGAAGCCTTCCTATGCCAATGTACTACTGGTTCGAGCCTCCTTTGGAAGAGGGGTGAAATTTAAATCATTTTACGCCCTTAAAAAAAAGGGAGGAAAAGTAGGGATGAAACACTATTACCTCTGATTCTTAAACAATCTATAATATATTAAATATCACATCAAGTGAGAATCATTTTTTAAACGATTTTAACCCTACTAGGATTCAATTATTTAAATAATACCTTATTTTTCGTTTTCAAATACTACAAAAAATCCTTGTCATGTATGAATTTCGTGTTATTAATTTTCAATTAATTAACATTCACATTAATATAGACTCAATAAATCTTGACTCAATGAATCTTGATCTACAAGGATCTAGGAATTTTAATTGGTGTTTAAATTTATTATAGATGAATTTATTTATATTCATGTATCTAGGAATTTTAATGGGTGTTTAAATTCATGTATTATCAATTAATTCTTGCGTACCAAATGTAATATAAAAATGTTGCTCATTTGTATTATTTCATCATCACAAAAAATTTGAATCATATAAGTTGAGTTTGAGAGTACAATTTTTTTCTCTTAAATTTTTATCCTAAATTTTATTTTTTTTAGTTCATTTGAGGCTCATCAAATCCTCCTAACAAATTGATATCAAATATTATTTTTAAAGCACTTATAAAGTATATCTGAATAACGTGCAATGCACGTTTAACTTTGGCTAGTAAGGCCAAAAGGTGGTTATTTCAGTGCTACCAAGTAAATGTCATCTTTTCCAGTTTGGGGCATGTTTTAAAATGAATGTCCATCCTCTGAAATCAAAAATAAAAAAATTCACCCCTTTCTTTACCAAAACACCACTTTCTTCCCCAGAACACCTCTCACCTCTTAGTAGCATACACTAGAACTTGATCGTACTGCACTTCAGAAACGATCTAGATGATACTCATTTCCCCCCTCTTATTTTGTTCTTTCCCTTTCACTCTCTCACAGCTTTTCGTCTCTGTTAAAGCCCCAACAGCAAACCCGGTGAAACCTACAAGAAAAACTCGTCATAATTTGTCTATCATTTATCTGTTTTTACCTATTCTTGGCTATTTCGCTTTATCATATAGGTGATTAGTTATTGTATTTTTGTCCCCAACTCGTACAGAAAAGGAACAATTTTTCATAGAAATGTATCATTAACAATATTTTTTCAATTAGTTGCTAAGCAGATATATCCTGATATCAGTCAAGGAATTCTGTGTGTAATTTGTGAAATTTCTCCAAGTATACTTCATCAGGAAAAAAAATCCAATACATAATATTATAAGTGATGAATAAAAATAACTAGGAGCTAGAGCCTAGAAAACAAACAAAAGCATAAATAGACAGCAACTGATTAAAAGTTTCAAGGACCCAAGTGAGGTGTTATAGATAATAAGCCAAATTCCAAGACTGCATTATAGTGAGTGCAAGAAACGGAGGCGAGATAGAGAGGCACAAGAGCCTCAGTTCTAAAATGGCATTTGTCAACAAGGTAAAAGAGAATTCTTCCTGTTATCGGGGGCGAATGTGAGAAAGTAAGATATCAGCCAAACGTTTACATCTCTTTGCACAAGGTGGCAGTCATCTATTCCTAATAACACTCCATATAAGAAAAAACTTAAACAATTCCCAAAGGGAGACGTGGAAAGGAGAAAATTTTGGTGACCTAAGGGTAATAGTCCAGGCAATTCCATAGTTCTCGGAAAGTAAAATGGCATTTGATGCTCAGCTATTATGTGAAAGATGCTTGCAAACACTTGCAAGAATAGCATTGAGATGTTTTATGCTGTGTCGATTTCGAAGAGAATAGAAGCACAGTTAATTTTAAAACAAAATTAAAAATATATATCATTGCAAGAGAGAAAATTTGAGAGTCACGAGGCTAATAGTCTTGGAAAATTCATAGTTCTTGGAATACTAAACATCATTTGATGCCCAGCTATATGTGAATGATGTTTGTCAAAGACTTGCAAGAATTGCCTAGAGATGTCTTGTGGTGTCTAAAATTTGAATAAAATAGAAGCTCAACTCATAATGTGAAAGCAGATAAATAAAAACACATGACAGGACAGTCCATTCACTCAATCCTTGTTTCTCTTCAATGCTGCAAAGAACATGTAACCAGCTTTTGAGGATATAATATAACATCCAGAAACAACTTAGGTAGCCGTTAGATTGAATTTAGAGGGCTAGAAGTCAGTTTTTTTTTAAAAAAAAGTTTGGGGACCTAATTAAATGTTGATCAATTAGTATAGGACCATAGAGTAATTTCCTTTACACGTGTAGATTTTTCCTTGGCCAAATCTTAATAATATGATTGCATGCTTGATTTAAATATTGTATGTCAATTAACCTAATTAATTGGTTAATTATTATAATTAGAGAAACTTTCATTTATTAAAATTAGAAACATTATTTACGCATGTGTAATTAGCAATCTCATATTTTTATATGGTATGTTAGAATATTTAATTTGACATCATTTAAATCAAATGTTTAATTATATGACAATATCTTAATAGTAGCAATTATATATTTATTGATATAGTTAATTGGGTAATTAGTAGAGTGATTGATTACAATCTATATGAAAAATGTGTGGCATTAATAAGGGAATGAATGTTAGTACCAAAAATAGGTAATAGGGTCAAACTTTAGAGACACCTATTTACCCCTCATATCACTTACACACACACAACGTATCTTGTACTTTTTATCTTTCTTTCTTTTAACTCATCTTTCACATTTTCACATTACAAAGTTTAGCACGCACGGTGAAATGTAGTAGTACGAATTGTTCTTTCATTATTTAAATTACGAAAATTTATGTTATGAATATAATGATACGGAAATCCAAGTTATGATTATGATAAGGGTCTTATATGTGTAAGTTCAAAAGATTGGAGTTTAGTAATGCTACGCAAGGGAATTATAGCCACGAAGTTCGGATTTCAATTCTCGTGTCTCCATATGTATTTTATGATTTTCCGTATTTAAATATGAGATGAAATTCGTTATTTTTTTTTTTTTTTTGGATAATCGTGGATGTCCAGACCAACTTGCGCGCACTTCGACTAATCCCATGAGGCCCTGAAGTTTACGGCCGGGTACTCACCTCAGTGACCTTGAGGGAACTCAAACTGGTGACTATTGGGGAGCAAACCAAAGGCTTGACCAATTGAGCAACCCCTCAAGGTTGAGATGAAATTCGTTATTACTCATTTACTGAGATTTATGTCACATATGTATATGTTAAAATTTTTATAGGCAACTAAAAAGGCGGGTTCGAGGCGATTAGAGGTGGATTGTGCTTGCGTGGGTGAAAAAGGAAGAATAAATTATGTAGTTAAAGATTTTAATAATGTTCATTGTATTTTTCTTAAAACTAATTTTAAATCTCGCATGTTAAGAAAATATTATTTTTTTCGTTTATAGCCCATGTTTGAGCCACATTATAATTTTCATCATTCTTCTACTCATTTTCAACCACACATTCTTCAATAAAATAATATTTTCCATCACATCAATAACTTTTTCTTCTTTTTCAATCACATATTCACTATCACATCACCCAAAAAAATGCATTCTTTCCATTTTAATGTGCATCAAACAAGGGCATAAAAATATTCTTTTACGGTACAATGTATGATGATTCCAAAGGTAAAAATTTGGGCGGTTACATATAATGCAGTTAGAAATTTTCAGAAGAGAAAAGAAGAAAACAAAATAATCACATCAGTTCCTATTCATGTCCATATTTCTTTGTAAAATAAGGTCAATCTTTATCCAAATATAAAATTTCTTTACTATAGAAAGTTATTCTAAGGCAATCATCATATTTGTGCAGGTCAGCAAATCACAATAAAGTATTAGCCCTTTTTTTTACAATAACTACCTAAGCAATGGGTTTTAGCGGGACCCCTACTTATTTATTAAAAGAAACAAGACATGCAGAGGATTAAGGTTATGAATGCTTTTTTATTCAGTAAGTAAAAGGAGCTAAAGTAGAATTCGACAAGACATGGATATGATAAAAAGTTAGATAACTATATATTACAGCTTAAATATTTGCAAAGACACACTTTTAGGTGACATTTGACACATCAGATTAGATTGCACAAGAAATTATGCATAAAAGTAGACGAGATAATACTAGGTATATAATATTAGAACGGATAAAGGTGGGTAATGTTTACAAGTTTTTCATTCAAAAGAATATTATTTGCACTATATTATTTGCACTATCTTTGTTATCCAGCTTAAACCATCTCCTCAATCCGTATTATGTTATCCAGTTAGCTTAAGAAAGATAATACAAATAATATTCTTTTGAATAAAAATGAGTACATAATATCCAACTTACTCCACCCTAAAACTATGTGCATATACTGTAATATACTTAATTTCTTATACTACGGTCTAATTACCAAACTGAACCTTAAAGCACACTATCAGATATCTAAACCAACAAGAAACAGGTAATGAGGCAACCATTACAACACAAATCAAAAAATATGTAAAAGAAACAACAAAAAAAAGCTAAGAAACAGAGAAGGGATTTTAATGGTTCAAGAGCTTACTTGGCCCAAGAATTAGATGTAGATAAGTCAAATTGTCGGTTAGCAGCACAATCACCTGTGCTCCCATAAATCATACCATTCCAATCAGCTTTCTCCCTAGAATTCAACAAAATTTGGTTCTCACTACCTGAATTTGGGCCATATAAAGTTTCTGGCAACCATGGACCATCAACAATGCTTTGCACAGAACTATCGAATGTCCCAGCAATCTGAAAATTACCAGGAAAAACATTTTGAGAAGATTGACTGTCAGCATGGATTTGCTCATCATTCTTAAACAGTGAGGCCATTGTTTTCTGAGGTACCAAATGAATAATATCTTCCTTTGGTCTGCTCAGTTCTGGAGGCAAAAGCCAGCTGACAGATCCCCCTGCCAAACCTAGACCAGCCTGACCTAGAGGAGAACTATTCCACATCTGCCATGTTCCACTGTCATTTGCATCGTTGGATTTATCCTGCGCTATAGGAGTACTAGGGGAAAAGAAAGAAATACCATGCCTTTCCTCTGAAACTCGTGATCGTGACAATGGGGACTGAATTGGCGATGGCTTGGTGACTTCAGATGGTGCAGGTGTAGTCTTCACAGCACGTGGCTCTTCCAATACTGTATCTGCTACAAAACCGAGGTCCAAATCAAAGTTATCAAGTGATTCAGAGACTGGCCCAAGCAAGGATATAGGGTCTGGAACATAACAAGGATCTTCAAAAATCTCAGACTCCTCAGGTAAAAGTTGATTTGGCACTTCTCCAATCCTAGGAAATATAGCTTCAGACGACATTGGAAGAGATATACTGCTTTTTGTTAATCCTATAGGAGGAGAGGGTGAAGTAGATGCTGCCAGCTGTCCAAAGTTAATCGGTACATCAAATAGTTGTGGTGGGCTCCGAACTTCTGTTTGGGACTTCACGTTTGGCCTACCAATGACATTAGGTTTAGAGGATGCAGAAACAGCAGAAGGGGTGAATAATTGTTGCCATGATTTTTTCGGGGCTGGACACAGTTGAGGTTCAGTGAAGACCTGTAGGAAAAAACCACAGCATAAATATGTGTCCGACATACAAATAATCCATGATAAAGTCCATGTTACTAGAGACTATAATAACCTGATGTATGGGATGAGCATAGAAGTTCAGAACACAGGGTTGACTCATTCATAATTTAATGATGGGAAAAATAAGATTGAGACACGTGCCAAGATATCAATCACCTTAAAGGACATCTCATTTGCCTCAACTAGAGAAAGTAACATTGATTAAGTGCATTACCAACATCAGGTCACAATATCCATAATGACCACGTACAGAAAACTGGCTTCCTTAGCTATCTTCAGTTAATTAATATACATAATTAACAGCCAACCCAATCCCCAATAAAGATAGGCAAACGAAGATCAATTAAATACAATAAATAACTTACAGGACGATACACATTTTTATCATCTCCATTTACATTTGATCTCCCTGATACCCATTCAGGCTGCGATGCATTTCTCTTATATGCAGAACCTTGAACATAATCTACAGATGAATTAGGTCTGTGTTCGCTTGAAACAGTAGAAATATTAGCACTTTTTCCCAAAAAACCACCTCCAGTAAACGGTCTAGAAGAAGATATAATTGTGCCCTTCATACGATCTAGGTATCTTGTTCCAGCAGTTCCTCGGTTATGACTGATCATCGTGGCACCCTTAAATCCATGACCCACTTCTGCACTATGAGATTTCACATTTTCAGTTACATTTCTGTGTTGTTCGCATTTGTTACCATCTATTTTCTTGTTTCGCGCGCTTTCCTTGCCAAATCTCTTTTCTGATTCCTCGGCATCAGAGTTGCTTTTGCTTGATCCCCTATCTCTTTCTTTCTTTCTATCCTGATGCTTCTTTTCAGCTTCCTTTTTCCTATTTCTATCCTTATCAGAAGGGAACTCTTTTCCACATTCTTTTTTATCCTCTGTCCTCTCATCCCGCAGTCTCCTCCGTTCTTCAACCAACCTTGCAACCTCTTCTCTCTGCTTTCTTTCCTCCTCCTCCAGCAGCTCCTTCTCTAATCTAGCCTGCCTCTTCTCCTCAGCTTTTCTGCGAGCTTTCTCTCCTCTACTCTCATGAAAATTTCCTCCATTCTCACCTCGCTTATCCAATAGCCGTGTTAACTCTGCTTCAGTTGAAGTTTCATCTCTGGAAGAACTAACTCTAAAAATCTTCCTCCAAAACCCAGCAATAATAAAAAAGAAAGCTGTAAATACCTTGCAAGTAAAAATACCGATGTGGGAATAAGACTTCTCTGCCAAACAGTGATTTTCCCCACCAGCATACCCACCTCCATTCTTCTTCCAATAACTTGACTTCCCAGCAAAGGGTCCCCCGACCCAGTTCCCATTCTCCGACCAGTCCTGCCCACATATCCACCCATTATCTGACCAAACCTTTCCGTTGAACGTCGTACCACTTTTACCCACTAAATACTTCAAAATACCTGAACTCCCCAAATCCAGAGACTCGGGCAAGTCGAGAACTGGCCTTTTCGAGACATGCCCACAATATGAGCACGTAAACTTGCCCCCACGGGGATTCTGATCCCGATATGGAGTTAAGCAATTCCTACACCTCCGGGTAGCAGTCTTTCTCAACTTTTGAATTTCAATAGCCTCAAATCTCTTCCTCTCCCTAAGCCTAGCATTCCTCCTGACCCGCCAGGCCGACAACCTTGGCATCAAAATCTCATACCAAAAAAGGGTTACTAACAGCACGAACACGCACGCCAGCCTTGGAGATGTGATTTCAAAACGGAAAGCAGGGGGCAATAGCTGCGATAGAGCCCAAAGCCCAATCAATGGAATCACTAACCATGGCAACATGGTAGCAATCCTCCTTGACCACTTCTGAATCACACACAGTATACACATTATCCTCCTTACGGCGCACCTCTCTCTCCCAGTCTTGAATGGGATAAATACTTTATCAATTAAACCCCCAGAAAAAATAATCGAAAGAACTTCTATAATCTCACAAACATATATGTTTAATTACTCCTAAAAAGGAGAAGATTTTAAATAATCGTATCTTCCAATACGTCCCTGTTCTCAATTCTCCCAATGCAATACCAATTCTTGCGTTTCGTCCAAACCCTAGAGGAGCGAATCGTGAGAAAATGATTAAAACCAACAATCAATTTCATATCAAGAATATATATTGGTCAGCCGGACCGGACCGGATCGGAGATATTAGATTGGACCGGTTGTTTGGCAAGTGCGGGTGTTTGGTTCCCGTTTTATTTTGTGGTGTGAAATCAGGGTTGCATATATATATATATATATTTTTATATATATTTAAAAGATGATGAAATATATGATTGTAAAATTAAATATTTTGAAATTTATGAACCTTGTGACTAAAAACGAGTTTGAGAAAAAATTAATTGAGAAAATAAAGACCAAATATAGATGTACGCCTCGCCCTCGAGGCTTCTAGTGGAGACCATATCGAAGTCCACTTGGAGTCATGAGTTAGACCTGAAAAAATTAACAATTTTGTCACAAATACTCAATTGGTCAAAATAAAGAAGTCAAAGAAAAGATGATGCCCTTTGTTCCGAAGCTCCATTTGGTCGAAACCCTCGCTCCATCCAAAGTTCTCTTTAGGGATGTCAATTTGGCTTGTCGACTTGGTCCGCGCGTTACTCTGCCCGGAAAATGTTCGAGTCGGCCCGACCCGAAGCTTGGTACGAGCCCCATTTTAAGAAATCGGGCTGAGCCAAGCCGGTCCACACAAAATTAAAAAAAATTAAAATGGAAGGGAGGAAGAGGCAGCTACACATACCTTTATGTTATATATATAAAAAAATCAAACCAGCCTATGTTTTGGATTCAAATCAACGCAAGTGCACGGTTCGTTGACAAGTAATAAAGTGAAAATCCTAGAATTTTGAATATCGTTCTCACGAGGATTGGTTTAACGTGATTTCTGTTATCGAAACCTTAACCGAATCTATAAGATTCAAGATGATAGTTGACGTAAATTTTAAAACTAAATTATGATGGACATGCAATTTTAAACTAAAATTACGGAAAGAACGCAAAAATATGTCGAATGCAAAGTTTTGATGAAATTAATGAATGAAAAGTGCACTAGGATCCCGAATCACCAANGAAATGAAAGCAAAAATATGTCTAATGCAAAAGTTTGATGAAATTAATGAATGAAAAGTGCACTAGAATCCCGAATCACCAAGCAAAGTTCTCTTTTAACCCCTATTTCACAATTTGATAACACGATGAATGATTGATGAATCAATATTTCTAACTTATCCAATAATCTCTTTCGAGTAGAATTGAACATATTTTAGCATACCATTTGACTATGATAGTGTTTAATTCTCATTTTTTTGTTCAAATTCTAATTCTACTATAGTACCCGCTGCAAAGGAGTACCAAACACTGTAAACATTGTCAGATTTTAAAGTTTACCTCATAATGCCGTTGGAAACGGCCAGTGACTAATTTGCCCTCTACCTACCCATACTTTGCCCTCAACAATTCTCATCCGCCGCTTGGCTTCTTCTCAACACACATCGTTTTCCACTAGGAAATAGAAATCGCTGAGGTTTCCACCTGAGAATACTAGGTGAATAAACAGTCCCCGCTCCTTTCCTCTGTGGCGCATCGCGTTGTACAGTCAATTTTCCAACTTGTAGTCCTTCAGTTTCATTTTCGTTTTCCACCGACGACCACAACACAAACGTGAAGTCCTCTGAGATGGCCGACGACAGAGCCCATCGGCAATATTATCCCGAACACATGGTAAGCATTCTCATCTTCAAACATGGTTTCTGATTACGATTTTCCCACTATTGATTACCTTTAAAATATATAGATTTCTAATTTATTGCAATGGTACATCAAGGCACTCTCATTTTTTTCCACTGCAAATCACCGTGCATATATATTTCATAAAATTTTTATACATACGACTTCAACAACATCTTACCTCTGAAGAGAACATGGATTACGGATTTCTTCTGTTCCGGTCTTGCTGAGTGTACAACCAGGGAATTGGGTATTTGAGTTTTGTGCATTATTTGTGATGTGATATTCTGCATAGGATGCTAGTTGAATGAAAACATGCACAATCTTCCTCATCGTCCTTCCTAAGTGTCTTAAAAATTTATGATTGGTTTACAAATTATTGAAGTTGGGGGAATTGGTGAATTGGAACAGTTTTGTGTTTCGATTATTTGAATTGTAAGCTTATCCTTTTTTAAATTTCTCATTGCAGCGATACAGTAGTGGTTTCCCTGACCACTTCGACCATGCGTCCTCGCACCTACAGGACCTCGAACCCCGTTCTTCGGAAGTCTGCAAAATGGGATCCGTAGGAGCACAAAATCTTCATCTCAACGTGTGAAATTGTTGTTGCCGAAGGTCACCGATGAGGCAAATGCTTCTCGACAAAAGGATGGTAACGTCTCGGTGAATTGTTCAATAGATCAGCTGGCAAGAATTGGACGACCTCGCAACTAAAAAACTATTGGACTAAACTGAGAACGGAGCACAAGCTTCTCTTCGAGCTGCTACGATGCACTGGTATTGAGTACCACTCCAACACGGGTACAATTGTCGTCCCTGAGCACTGGTGGGAAGCTAAAATCAAGGTAAGGGTTGTGCGCACTTATTATTCAACCGCTTAATACCTCGCAAATCCTCGTACTTTTTCGTTGGGCAGGTTCTGTATCATTAAGTTGAATGATTTTCTGTTTCATCTTCTGCTTCAATTTTGAGGGATGACTCGTTCATGCAGGAGAACCGGAAATATGCGAAGTACAAAAATAGAGACTGCTCCGAGATCTATGACACGTACGGTAAATTGTTTGGCGACACTGGGGATTCAACAAAGTATGCGTTGTCACCAACAAAGTTGTCATAGTGGGGTTTTGATTTGGGTACAGATAGTGACGGAGATGACGGAGGCGACAAGTTGCCCATCAATGCGGAAGGAACTGATTCCAGTGACAGCCCCATCGTTAATAGAGGTCACTCCTCTATGAATATATCCGGGAAACACAGCGGGGATAAAAGGAAATTCAAGTCTGGAAAGAAAAAGGAAAGAAAAAAACGTATGGCTCAAGAGAGGTTTCTGCTTCTCTTGAGCATATGATTAGTGTTGGAACAGATCTTGCCTCGATTTCGAGATCTCATTAGAATGCAGACTTGTCGGTTGATAAGTGCATGAGCGAACTGCTGTCTTCTGGCCATGTGGAGGAAGGCTCGTCTCTGCACCTGTTTGCGTTGTAGTTCTTACGCGTGCGTGAAAATAGGAACTCGTTCCGTGCTGCGAAGACACCATACCTTCGATTTAAGTTTATCGAGTACTGCTTCGACCACGACAATCAGTCCAACCCGCGTAAACTATGAACGCTAATCATATGCCCTCCTTCGGGGTCTTCATGTTACGGATTTTATTTGTTTCTTTGAGTTATACTTTGTGTTCGTGAACTTTTTATTTTTATTTCAAGACATTTCAAGTTTGTTATAAACGTGTTTGTAGTGTGGAAAACGATGAAATGAATTTTTTTTTTCTAGGGGCATGCCTTTTTACAATAATTAGTGACATCCCCATTGGTTGAAGGTAATTTGTTTCTACAAGCTCATTATTACAAGTTTCTGTCTATAAATCAAATTCTCATTTATGCATATATAATTCACATATGCATCCTCTGTAAATAATCAAAGAGTCTAAAGCGCAGCACAAGTTTCCTTGTAAGTGCATTTGTTCGTGTTCATTTTCGAACTCACTAGTTCGTAACTAAAACTTCTTTCATCCCATCGCACAAATGTCCAACAACTCAACAACGTACTCCTGTTCCGAACAAGATTACAATATCGAGTATATATCCGATTCCGATATGAGTTCTGACGAAGCTGTTATGTAGCAGTTGGAAGAGGACATAATCACGTGGCTCGAATATTGTAGAATAGCCGAACGCATTGTTCGCGAGTTCGTAGCTCCGAATACAGCACGTCGATATTTGTTTCCGACAACACGATGCGGCCACATTTTCATGCTACAAAATATTCATGTTTATCCACAAACTTGTTTTCAAGAGTTCAGGATGTATCCTCCCATGTTTATGCACTTTGCTCATATATTGCGCGACGAGTACGGCCTTTTGACTAGTTCGAATATCGATATATACGAACAGGTCGGGATGTTCTTGTGCATACTGGCACACGTCAAAGGATATCGTCAAGTTCAGACTTTGTTCGGGCATTCGTTGAAGACAATATGTCATTATTTTAGGAAGGTTCTACGCGCATGCCTTGCCTTCTCGGCAAACATGATAAAACCAGATCCAAGGTACAACGAAGGTGTAGCACACCATCACCCGAATTCGAAGCGCTATCCCCTCTTTCAGGATTGCATCGGTGCAATCGACGGAAGTCATGTCAGAGTTGTGCAGCCAAGACATAAAAAGGTAAACTTCATTGGTAGGAAGGGAATTCCAACACAGAATGTTTTGGCCACCTGCGACTTTAATCTTTGTTTCACGTTTGTACTACCGGGAACCACGGAGAACACACATGATAGTCGCATCTTAGCCCGAGCTGTACATAGTCCGAAGATTAATTTCGACAACCCGCGAACGGAAAATATTACTTGGTCGACTCCGGGTTCGTACATAGGCCTGGATATATGGCTCTATATAAGGGTTCTGACATTCAATATCATTTTCAAGAGTTTGGCAATTCTGCATATCAGAAACGCCGTCGTTTTTGAAATGCACGTGAACGGTTTAGTTTTCATCACTCATCGTGCCGTAACGTTATCGAGCGTGCGTTCGGCATTTGGAAACAAAGATGGAAGATTCTTGATCGAATGCCTGGTTACAGTATGCGAGCGCAGGTCACCGTGGTCGTTGCGACTATGGGAATACATAACTTCCTCCGGAGAAACGGTAGGATGGATGAGGGCTTTATGCGAGCGGAAGAAGTGGATGACGATGAAATTGAGATAGACATACCGGATGAAGCAGATGAAATTGCTGCAGACCAAGATGCAATTGTCGAGGAGGATATAACATGGATACAACAGCTCAATTATATGGCACAAGCGCTACGTTAACAATAACCTAAAAGTGTAATTGTTTTCCTTAGGCTTCATGTGTTTGGAATTTCAATTAACTTGTCGACGTCGAGGAAAATGTCTACATAAAATTTATCCTAATTGCACGTGAATAATGAATTGGTCGAAATTATTGTTTTAAAAAAAGGCCGGACGATCTTTTTTTTTTACACGTTCCACGCATTAAAAAAATAGTGTGAAAAGTTTTTGCAAATTTTTGAAGTCAGAGTCAATTTTGTGTGAAAGTGGATGTAAATGAAGGGCAAAAACGGAAAAGGAAATAGTTGAATTGAAAGTCACCAAATAATGCATGAGGTGTCAGTATTCAACAGTACCTATGCAGTCACCTGGGGCCCGTGTCTATTTCCAAATTTCAAAAACAAATTATCAAAGTTGTCAGGCGATACCGTAGGAAAAATGAGAATTGAACATAAAAATGGGGGCCAAACAAAAGCTATATTTCTATGACAAATGCAATATACATCTTACGTACTACAAAACATTTGTGATAAAGATTCACGTAAAGTATAGCGGTATACTTCTATCTAGGGATGGCAAAAAAGCTCGACGGCTCGGGCGCGGTTCCACCGAGCCTCATTTTGAGGAGTCGGCCTGAGTCAGGTAGACCCGCGAGCCACACGGGCCGACCCGTAAAAAAAATCACAAAAAATTGCTAACTTATTCTTCTTATCATGAAATCAATAAACTGATTATAAATGACAATTTTAGCTCATAATTTATCACATAGATTATTTTGAAACATTGGTGATATTTGTTTGTTTAATATTTATTGTATTATTAGTTTATTACTGTTTCATTTCTCTAAAACTCTACGTGACTAAATA
>CAIGRR010150281.1:0-10335 GCA_903798365.1 Fraxinus sp. 1973-6204
TTTGTAATTAATGGAAAAAAAAAAATTTCAAAATTTTGCGAAGTCAAAATTTTTGGGGGGGCGAAACTGAAAAATACATTACAAATTAACTAGAAATAGTGGATCGCGGACAATGTTAGGGGGGGCGGTCGCCCCCTCCCGCCCCCCTCTAGCTCCATCCCTGACTATGTTACGCACTCGCTAGATATGAATGTTTAGTATATTAAATTAGACAGAATGAAAGACGAGATAGATATATGATAAATTAATCTAGTTATTTGTCTTGTCCAAAGTCATACAATGCAACAAAGTGAAATGTTTTGCCTAATTTTCTCAAGAAATTAACCAGTTAAAGTCGATAGGCTCAAGGTTTTAGGATAAAGAAAAACAACTATGCATGTCTCACCGACCCATCAAATCCGTTTTGGTGTATGCCGGTCAATGCTAAGATAAATTTGGTGCTTGATAACTTTTAATTTTCTTTTTGTTTAATAGTAATGGGAACCTTTTAGTGTTTTCATTTCACGTATCGAAACTCTTTGAAAGCTCTCAGAAACGTTTCAAAAACTCAGGAAAAGTTTTTTAATTTTATTTTCATTCAAGTGAACAATTTTTCAATACGAATTCGTCAAAAAGGTACTTCAATGACCAAGTAGGTCAAAAAAATATTTTACAGACTACTCGTACTGAAGACTTGTCAACCCGACTTGTTTACTAAATTTAAACTTACACATCACGAATTTCATCGATCACATCAAAAATTCAAAATTACTGATGAAATAGATAAATCGAAATAAATATAAGTTTGATGATGAGATGAAACACAATCTTGTGCACACCTAGATTCAA
Organism: Fraxinus sp. 1973-6204; assembly: GCA_903798365.1. Classification (NCBI taxonomy): domain Eukaryota; kingdom Viridiplantae; phylum Streptophyta; class Magnoliopsida; order Lamiales; family Oleaceae; genus Fraxinus; species Fraxinus sp. 1973-6204. The sequence continues at coordinate 829 of CAIGRR010150281.1, forward strand.
CTTTGTGCCTACCATCTTCGTTCGCGTACAATTTTGAAGCAACTGTAATGGTATTTGTATAGTATTGGGGTTAATTTAAATCCTATACCTAATCCACGTCATGAATCACGTGCCCCGGCACGGAACTCATTCAACCAATCCACAATGGCGGTTTAGGACTTGAAAACGAGTAATGAAAAATTGAAAATAATTAAATTATTTCCAGTAAATGTTGGCCAGTATTTTAACCTTTGTTTGTTGGCGATAGTATTTGATTGTATTAAACACAAATCTTGTTCCTTAGTCGCAAAAATGATCCTTATATGACTTAGGCCCTGTTTGATAGCCTAGAAAATGGGCAGAAAAAGAAAATGTTTTCCAACTTTAGTCAATTAAGTGTGTTTGATAGCACAAATTTGCCTGACTTTTATTTTTTCCACCTTTTTCTAGGTACAACCCTTTGATACACATTTGCTTGATTTTGTTTTCGAAAGCAATTTCCACAAATCAAAGATATAGAGACAAGAAAAGCATGTTCTAATACCACCTGATGCAAGACGAAAACGTGAATGATAATAAAAGTGCCTTGTTCATAACACACGAACGGGTGTTTGCTCGAATTTTGCTTGAATGGACGTTATAACTATTTGAAATCTACCAATTAAATATTGAAATCAACCAATTAAAGGAAAACTAAAATATCTTATTGATCAAGAAAAAAATGTCTAATTTACAAGCCCCTAAACATATATTTAAGAACTGAAAACAAATCCTAATCCAAATGGAATTCTTATTTTATAGATAAATACAACTAAATCAGGAAACTGAAAAAAAAAAATCCAATTAAAACAAAAAAATTGCAAAAGATAAAAATATCCTTAAACTATCTAAAAATATAAAAAAATGTTAAAACGGACCAATAAACGATGGAATTTGACCATGAAAGTTTGATTCCGGAAAAATTATGTAGAATTGAAAAACGCTACCAGATTGTACTCATGAACGAAAATCTAACATTGGAACTGAAAGTTATACATGCTTTTGTAAATCCTCCTACTTTTTCTCTTTTCCAATTATTTGTGATTTTCTCATCAACGGTCACATATTCTTATTTTTAAAGACTCTTGCATGATTTTTCACTTTTTATCCTGTATTTTTCATGGATATCTTAGGTTATATATATACTATATTTTTCTATTGGAAAATACCAAACTGGCAAAGAATGCAATTTTTTTTCCCATCAAGTTGGAAATTGAACTGTACAGAAAACTCTTGGACTTGAATCTGCACAATGATTCGTATTAACCAAAGACAAAAAGACTTGGAAGAGAAAACAATACATAAAACAAAAGCCGGTCGCAAAATGGAGAAGCGTCCCAAGAATTTTGTGCTAGTACCTGTACAAGATATCTATTAAACTAGTCAAATTGTAAGATACGTGGCGTTTGTTTTGTTAAAGCACTTATGTCGTAATATGATTATAGCAATTAGTGAATTTGACACCAAAGACGAAAGATGACGTACGTTGAAATTGTTATGTGTTTATTATTCACGAGAGCATTGATATATAGATCAAAATTAACGTCAGTTCGTATGATATTTGAATAATTGATTTCGTTAAGACCTTTTAATTACTGAAGAGCACAATCCATTGAAGTGGGGGTGGGGGTGGGGGTGGAGGTAGGGGGGACTCAAATTGGTATCAACCGTCGGATCTTAATAAATTGCATGTAAGAACTCAAGTCAAAAGAAAATATTATTTGAGTGAAAAAAATATTAAGAAATAGTGTTTGTATTTACAAGTTGAGTTCATTTTATCCATTAGATTTTTGTAAAGGCTATCCAAAACATTCTAACAATCCAAGAAAAAAACGTTGAAGAGAACAAATAATAGGACATGTTCTCTTTACCATTTTTAAGTCGTTTTCTGTTTTCGATTTTCCAAAACAGTGAAAACGAGTTCTCTTTCCTATTTTTCAAAAACACGTTTTTGAAAACAAGTTAAAAATTTACAAAGAAAACCTAAAACAAAAAATTTGTTGTTTTGGGTGTTTTCAAAATTTTAAAAAGAATACATTTTCAATAATCTCAAAATGGACACTCAAAACACAAAACTCAAAACACAAAAGTGAAATACAAATATAACAGCCCCTAAATTGTTGGGGAAGTGTTTTCGTAAATTTAATGAGATTGTTTAACTAGATGATAGCAGGGTCCTAAAGCGCTTGACTTCAGATTAAGAGATAACCTATTCGACTCTGATGGGGATCGAACCCAGGTTCCGTAGACCAGAGCCTTATCATTGGGCCATGGGCCATGGAGTCAATTTCATATAATTAGGGCCTAAACAAAAAATGAACTGGCTACAATTTTAGCTTGGCTAGCATGTTTGTGGTAACTTGTGCTTAAAAGCAAGCACCAAATGTATATTTATTTTTAATGTGAATATACCTACAATTGAAATGAACCAAATTAGCCATAAGCCACCACAAACATGAATGCCACAGAAAAATGAAATGCTCCTTTGCATCATTTTGAATCTTTGATATTTACACTGCCTAAGTGAATCAGGTAATACGCAATACTTTGTACCAAACATTCACTAGATGTTAAGTCGCTTCTTTGCTTTCACATTCCGCAAAAATGTCTAGTTACATACAGGGTCCCTTCTTGACAAGAAAGAAGAATAAAAAATACTAAATCCATTAAGCTATTCGAATGATTGACTTGCTGCCATTACAATAGGGAAGAAGAGTTGGGGTTCACGACTATATGTTTGAGCGGCTGGTCGACATCACTGCCTCCTGCATGCTTGACAAACTCAGCTGGTGAGAGGAAACTGCCGTGACATATGCACATTATCCTCACTTCTTCTCCTTTTCCGTATTTGTACAGTATTCCATCCACTCTTCTACCATTAGGTCCGTCTCCTTTTGTAAAAACGCCAGGCATATCTTGCATCATGTTCATTCCAGTTTCCTTTCCTCGATTTCTCAAATTATCCGATCTTTTGGATGGACTCTCCATATCGGATCCAGTCTTTCTGCTGGGATTTTCTCTCGTCTTTGTTCCGAATGAACCAACATTCTGATTGCTTCCTTCTTGCATAGACTGGATGCTGGCGGGGCTAAGCTCGGCACCACTGCTGGATCCTGCAATGAAAATGGATTAACATTCAAAACAGAAACTGTCTGAAGACATATCAGAGAAAACTACCAGCCGACAAATCAAAAAGGTGTTAATGATACGCAATTATCTTCAACGAGGTATAGTACCTAATCAATAATTATCTGGTAGTATTCGCAATGATATTAAAATTACATATATTGATAAGTGATAATGCTGCTAAGCATGTTAGAGCTACAACCCCTAAGCAAAATATGTGAAAACCTGCAAATTAAACGATTGAAACTATTCAAAGTAAGCCAATGAAATATCAGGCCAAACTGCTGTTGAATCAAATTCTTTTGAATCCCCTCCCAGTTTTTCCCCAGTAACTAGTTAGCTCACGACCAGATCTCATCCTCTAGTACATCAGGCTTTCCAGCGACGGGGTTTCTTGCTACTTTATCATCAACTGACTCGATAAATATGTATCAAGTACCTAATGCAATCGCTCTAAGCACAGCATAATCCTACTACAAGGTCCAAAAAAATATTGAATCTTGTGATTCGAGTAGGACTCGGGGACAACACATTGTGTATTATGACCATGAACAAGCATTCACAAGAAAACTGTATATCCTTGTAATTCGAAAAATAAATTCGATATTATACCTTGTAGAGTTTTCCTATCCAATTCAGACAAAGTTGAAGAACTCCCAACTTTCAACCCCACTGATCCTTGCGATGCTAACTGGCCACACTCTTCAACCCCGGCGCGAAAATCTGCCTGACTAGCGGCTGTAGTAGAAAACCGAAATGGCTGTGCTATCAACGAATCTAACCTCTTCGATGCAGCCAAAAACTTCTCTTTATCCAATCTCTCCCTCAAATTCACCTCAATTTCCCTTTTCTCCTCCAAACTCAAACTTCCGCCTCCGCCTTCTTTATCACCCTTAACATTCTTCAGCTTCTCTGACCTCCTCCTCTTAGCCTCCATTCTTCTCAACATCTGCAACTCCTTCCTCTTCTTCCACTTCTCCTCAGTCTCCGTAGGCAATGAAGAGGTCCTCACCAGCCCCGAATGCGCCACCACATCATTGTCATCTCTCACCACCGGTAAACACTCTGCTATAGAAGAAGATCTCGTCAACTTCTTCAAACCCTTGTCCACACCAAATCTTCCCCCCAATGACAATCCAAGATTCAATTCGATCTCCTCTTCTTCCTTAATTTCTTCGTATTCACTGCTACTACCCACAAATCTCTGCAGCAAATCTCTTGAAGAAGATCTGTTTGTCGAAACCTCCGCATGAAAATTCCGCGCTCGAGCTGTTCTTATAATCTTATTCCTATCATTATCGTCCTCCATTTAACCCCACAAATGAACTCCTTCCAAGAAAACTATAATGACATCTAGTTCAACTATAAAGATATGTACATGCATGTTTAACTTCAACATTTGATTTACACAATACCAGATGAAAATTTCTGAATTCTAACTGCATCTTAATTTCTAGAAGCTCCAAGAATGAATTTTAAAGACAATTAAAGCGAGATTTGAGAGTAAGAACTCCACTTCAGAGGATTTGTAATTAGAAATAAATAAATATGTATTTAAATTGATCCATTTGGTTCAACTAAAAAAAAAAAAAATTTAATTATATATTTAATGAATTTTACAACTTTTCAATGGTGTATTTCATCAATTTTTATTAAAATGTATTAAAAGTCTAATTTTTATTTTAAGTCTTGATTACAGCGTTAATTGATATAATTAAGAAAAAAATATTTTTGTTATTTTCTCTTAATTGACAAATAATATATGGTTTACCAAAACTAGATCAAGCGGAACGTGTCAACAATGGATTGAATCAGGTGAAGACAGACACGTTTCATTGATGATATTGATGATATCTATGAGTGCCACGTTTAGTGCAGCCATTCTTCGCCGTACTATTCGACTTAATTTAATATTTAATTCCAACCCCACCTAGCTGTTGTCCAACCACTATCTCTTGATATATTATTCTACTTCTATGGGCCAATTATTTCAACCTATGTTACGTGGGGGAGATTTTTTTTTTTGAAAAGTAATGTATAGTTAAAAAATTAAAAATAATAAAAAAAAACGTGAAAATTATATGATTAAATTTAAAAATGACTGTGAAAAAAATAATTTTAAGAAAATCACTTTCACACGGGTCATTATATTAAGGGTGATGCTATGAGTACAGGATTTCACGGACACCAGACAATAGGGGGTGGGGGTGGGGAAATTTTGGCAATTTTTTAATCACATGGGGCCCATCCACATGAGATAAATTTTAAAATTCTTTTAAAATTCTGACATTTATTTTCTGTACTCAAAGCTTTATTCTTATATTAATAGCGTCTAGTTTTTATAGAAAATTTTTCAGTACTTTCCGAGCATAGAATATTCAAACGCTGTCACTCATAAATTAACATGTTTATCAAGTAGGTATGACTCATTATTTAATTGGGTCCCAAATATTGATTAATAATGGAAACATATATTTTCATCTATTATTCTTTTTTTTTTTGGTACCCAGGTATTCCAGTTTAGCCAAGCTAATTTTCCGGACCACCGGCCCCTCAATAACTGACGGAAGTAAATCGCGGATTATGTCCAAGTTGACCAGGGTTCGAGCACCCCTTATACTCCTGACCCCAAGGGAGCCTTCCTCCATGATTATTATATCACCAAACTATTCCAACCAATATTGATTATTACATCACACAGCTGCTCCAACCAGGAATCGAACTTCACAATTTGAGGTTGCAAGCCCAGGAATACCCTTTCATTATTCTTGTATACACATCTCAACATAAATATATCCCTATTATAATTTTATTTTTTTTAATATATATATATATATATATATATATATATATATTCATCCTCGTCACAATCCAACTTTACTATTATTAGCCCTCGTTTGTGCTCCATTATTTGAAAAAAAAAAATATTTTGAAATAATGTTTTTTGAAAAATATGTGATTAAAATATAAGGAGAAATTTTGTGTTTATGTGTAATATTATTTTATTAAGAGGGCGTGCGATTGATAAGAACTTCCCAAAATCTCCACCGAAACAGCTTTCGGCGAAAGGTTTTTTTTATTCCAATAGGCACTAGATCATCGGCCTCAACATCGCTCAAAACAACATCATTCTCATCCGCACCCGACCATTAATAAAATATTATATATATACATACAAATTTCGTTATAAAGATCTATTTTTTTACAATTTTAAAACGACAATCGGAGAATTATGGAAACAACGGGGGACAAAACAATTATGGCTTGGGGGTTTTTGATTGATTTTGTTTACAGTAGCACGGAAAAGAATGATTAAGAGAATACTAATTAAAACCCCACGAAACGAATCTTCAATAATTGTTTGAAGGAATATATATGAACGATGATTATGAACTAAGAAATAAAATTGTACTTTTTTTTTTTAGTAGATGAATTTTCAGAGTAATTGATTTTATTCTTGTCTATTTAAGTAAATTTACATAAAATTTAAAAAACGTAACATAGAAAGAAGAAGAAGAAGAAGAAGAAGTGGATACACGTCTAAAAATTATGAATGAAAATAGCGACTCCATAAATAATACATGTTAGTTTAATAGCGATCACGAATACTGAATGCTTCATATTCAAGAAATAATGCACATGTTAATTTAACAATAGAAGGGTCCATACCACAAGAGAATGTGTCCACTTATTTTTTTGTGAATTGTCTTCAATCTTTCTCCACATCATCTTTCATGTACCTATAGGCTATTACCCAAAATTAGTGCAATTCACAATCCATGGGATGTCTTCTCTCAATTTCAATTTTACTGGTCACATATTCAATAATTTATATTATTATATTGAAAATGTTCTTAGATTAGGAGCATTGGATTTGGCTTTCTACTGGTCAATCTCATCTCCTTAGTGGAGACAGGAATTACATGTGACGATATAGTCATTAATTGTTACTTCGATAAAAATATGTGACATCATATGAAATAAATGAGAGACCTTTTGCTTGTCAATGTTGGCTTTGGCACATAGGTGCGGCAAACAAGCAAACAATTATCAAGTTATTTAGGGTGTGTTTGAGCTACATTATTTTGGAATAGTAGATTGATGAAAAATGTGTGGTTGAAAAATAAGGAAAAGTTATTGATATGATGGGAAATATTATTTTATGGAAGAATGTGTGATTGAAAATGAGTAGAAAATAAGAATGAAAATTTTAATGTGTACCAAACAATGACTTGTCATATATTTGGCTCAAAATATATAAAAAAATATTTATAAATATTCAAATCATTTTTCAACCATGTACTTGAATAACTTATAAATATTATTCATTAATTATTCATTTATTCTTAAAAATTTCTCAATGAACAACTCGACCTACCTTAAAATTAGGGGTTGTGCTACAAGTACAAAATGAGTTACAAAAGAGTGTCCAAAATTGTCAAATGGCGGCCCCCTATTGGGGGGGCGCCTGTGGGGACAGGCGCCCCCCCAAAAGGGGGCCGCCATTTGACAATTTTGGACACCATTTTGTACCCCATTTTGTACACCAAAAATTATCCTAAAATTAGATATGATCCTCAAATGGCCACAGGCGCCCCCCAATAGGGGGCCATCATTTGACAATTTTGGACACCATTTTGTACCCCATTTTGTACACCAAAAATTATCCTAAAATTAGATATGATCCTCAAATGGGATGGGACGGACACGTGGGTGGTAAAAATTGTATGTACTCTTTCGTGGGGTGAGCGGTGGATATCAAGCGTTTGTTTAGTCAACATTAAGGAATGTCGTTGATTGAAATTTATCCGAATGGGGAGTTACACTTCATTATTGGAGGGTAAGCTGTCATCCTGCATATGGTCCTCAATATATATCCAATCATTGTGGGTATTTTTTGAGAAATAAATTAATTATTTTTTAAAAAAAAAAGTAATTTTTAGAAAAGTAATTCGGCTTAGACCCCACACACACATTTAATTAATTATTGGAGACTGGTTATGGTGAAAGGAAAGGCATCTAGGCGAACTTTTAGGGATTTTGCGATGTTAGAAGTTGATAAAAATTGGCAGGTCTCATAAAATATTATGATTGTAATTTGAGGTTAGAGAGAGTTCCTTCAACGGCTGTTCAATTTGCATTTAAGTGAATATTATGGTAGGGTTATTTGTGTCACTTTTATTGGACCACAGTGCAATGGATACATTAGAGTGGGGATGGAAATGATTTAAAAAAAAGAATTTGGGACCTATTTGCAGTTGAGTGTATAGGTGGGAAGCTAATGCTGCTATTTCAAAAAAATAGATGAATGGAAGCCCCCGGCGAGGATCGAACTCGCGACCTTTCGCTTACGAAGCGAACGCACTACCACTATGCTACGGAGGCTTATTGTCATAGGCTTCTTTCTGTTGATATTTTGTTATAATTTATAAAACTTCCTTGAGCTGGTTCCGAGAGACTAGGGTTCACAGAGAAAATAAGCATAGAGATGTGCGGAATAGGACTGATTGTCCGTGGAATCTTTTGTTCAATTTTCTTGCAAGTATTTTCAATTTGATTTTCTGTTCCAAGTAGCTAATTATGTGTTAAAAATCCAGCCTTTGTTTTTGGAGGATGACATAAAAGCAGCTCTGCGAAGGAGGGGTCCCGGCAGCTTGGGAACGAGAAATATTTTGCTACATACCGAAATTGGAAAAGATCTACAGTACTTTATCTTCTTCTTTTGAGAATGAAGGGGTGGTAAAAAAATGGATTTGTGATTGAGTTTTTGGGGAAATTGCAATTTATTGGTGCAACATTGCAACTTAGAGGAGTAAATGCTGTTGTTCAGCCGTTGGTTGATGCATAGGACAATGTCCTTGTATATAATGATAGGATTAATCTTCCTGTACATCACACTTGACATAAGGGTGTGGCAAGTGTGATGTATCCGTAGCATGGCCCATAGTGGTATGGGTATGACTTTTTCGGCAAATCAATTGGCAATATATGTTCCTTGATCTATTTTTGCAATTTTGAATTGTTTGTCGAATATTATAGTTGAAGTTGATGCTTTTCCTAGATTAAAGAACATCCTGTATCATTAGAAGTCGAACCAAAAAACAGAGTTGAGGTCTATACATGGTTGATTGCCTGACTTTTTATCTGTTGACCCCAAAAAATGAACTTAACAAAATCCCACCACGTCCCCTCCACGTGGACATCTCATGCATACGTAGCACCCCATTAGGAAGCAAAGGCCGGCGATCTAGAAAAAGGTTCGGCGACCGTTTGCACTCCGACGATCAAGTCAACAGCCGGACAAAAGATATAAAGAGAATGCAAGAGACGGGAGAGAGGAGATTTGGTTAGGTTTAGAGAACG
>CAIGRR010150374.1:0-12234 GCA_903798365.1 Fraxinus sp. 1973-6204
TATTATATGTAACGTAAAGTTCGGGATGGGTAATATATCCAATCCCAAATAAAAAAGGATTTATAAAGGCTTAATGAAGCTCTTATATTTTCAAATTTGGATTTAAGATCTAGACATTGGCAAATTCAAATTGATGATAATGATAAATGTAAAACGTCTTTTACCATTTCTTTTGATCAATATGAATGGAATGTTTCTCATTTGTGCTTAAGAATGCCTCTTTTGATTTTCAAAAAATAATCATTGATATTTTTACTCAAATTTCTACATTCCTTATCAATTATATTGTTGATATATTGATCTTCTTTAACAATATTTATCAGCATCGTGCATCTTAACATCTTCTTTGATACTATTAAGTAAAATGGGTTGTTCATTGAAGCAAGAAAAATGAAATTGTTCCAAACAGAAATTAAATTTCTCGGTCATGAGTATTGAGTTTGCTTCTAAATTTCCAGACAAGATATTGGGGGAAAAAAGCAATTACAAAGATTTATTGGGAGTCTCAATTATATTGCAGGCTTTTATAAGAACCTTGCTTATGATAGCAAGCCCTTAAACGAGGGAATTCTAACTCTTCTAAAGAAGAACTTATACGATTTACGTAAGGACTTTGGAATCACTCAACAAAATTATTTTACAATTAAAAAGGAAATACTTTCTATCGTAAAATGTATTTCAAAGTTTAAAGATGATCTTTCAAATAAAGAGCTTCTATGAAGAATTGATTGTAAATCAGCTAAGGAAATCTTGCAAAAGGATGTAAAAAATGTTGTTTCAAAACAAATGTTTGCAAGATGGCCTGTTTCATCTGTGTTTGATTTTTCAAATTGAATTTATAAAAAGAGAATCAAATTCTCTTCCTGATTTCTTAACCACCAGATAGAGGAAGATGAGGAAGATCTAGAGCAAGGGGAAGTTGGAATTGCGTAAAACTAAAATGCATGGAAGAGAAACCTCAATTGTTGAGCTTGATTCAAGCAAATGAAAACGAAGACCTGTTGGATAACTTTGTTGTCACATAGTATAGAAAAGGATACTACAGCATATACTATTCCCGAAACTAAGAACTCGAATTTTGGTTGTTCTATGTTGTCGTAGGAGTTATAACTATGCACACGCATAGTTCATTTTCGAAACACATTTTCTAGATTTTTCCTAAAAGTCTATTTTTGGTAGAACTCTTGTTATGGTATCTTTTTGATACCTTTTTTTTTTATATATAATTCCCTTTTAATTAGGTTTTTTTTGGGTTCCCTATAAATAGTATTCATTCTTTTCAACACATTATTGAGAGACTTAATAAATTGAGATTTGCTTTCTTCTTGTTCTTCATTGAACTTAATTTCAAACTTATCAAAGATTTCATCTTTGTGAGGTTCAACAAATTCATGGCAAGATTCATAGTTTTTGAAATTAAGGGGTCAAGTTCTTCCATAACTTTGGTTCCTTGATTCAATAAATTATTGGGTCAAGTTTCAAATCGGTATTTTAGCTTTCCTAGGTTGTGATTCAATCTTTTATGGGTTTCCGAGCTACTATTACTACGTGGGTTCACATCAAAGTAGCTAGCAAAAATAAACTCAAGTCATCTACTCTAGCCTTCTAGGAATAAGGATATCAAGTGTTTTAAATGTTTGGGTTCGAGGAACGTTGCTTCTCAATGCCCAAACAGAAGGGTGATGATTTTATGTGACAATGGGGAATTGGTGTCAGAGAGTGATAGTGATAGTGATGAGATGCCCAAGTTGGAGGATGCTAGTGATGGTAATGGAGTAAAATACCCAAAAGAAGGTGAAGCACTTGTTCCGAGGTGTGCTCTTAGTACACAAATTAAGGTTGATGATGTAGAGCAGCAAAGGAAGAATATATTTCATATTAGATGCTATGTTAACAAAAAGGTATGTTGAATGATTATAGATGAGGGAGTTGTACCGTTGTAGCTAGAACCACCCTTGTTGAGAAGTTAGGCTTGTCTATGTTAAAACATCCTAGACCCTATAAGTTGTAGGGAGGTCAAGGTTAACAAGCAAGTCTTAATGAAACTTAAAGAAAAAAGAGAGAGTAAGAGAGAAAATAGAGAAGTGGCTAAAAATAATGAAAAAATAGCAGAACCATAAGAGAGAAAAGATAGAGAGTCTGCAGAGTGAAGAAAAAGTCAAAAGTGAGCTTTTTCGCAAAAGAAAGTGAAATTAAAAGAGCTTTCGTGGAAAATCAGCCTTTGATTTTGCTAGTTTAGCTATTTCTTTATTGTAGAAATTTAAAAGACTTATTCACTGACGACATGCATAGTACGTTACCATCCATTCGAGGCATTTAACGTCAAATTGATTTTATACATGAAGCAGTTATTCCAAACTGGCTAGCCTATAGAAGTAATCCGGATTAGACAAATGAGCTTCAAAGGCAAGTGGAGGAATTGATTAACAAATGGTAAGGGAAAGCATGAGTCCATGTGAAGTGCCAGTGCTACTTGTGCCTGAAAAGGATAGGACATGAAGAGTGTACATTGATTGCAGGGTAGTCAATAACATAATGGTATAGTATCGTCATTCCGTACCTTAGGTAGATGATATGCTAGATGAATTACATGCATCTTATATTTTTGGTAAAATAGATGTTAAAAGTGGATATCACCAACTTAGAATGAAAGGAGATGAGTGAAAAACTGCTTATAAGAGTAAATATGGATATGAGTGGTTAGTTATACCATTTGGACTCACAAATGAACCTAGTACTTTCATGAGATTAATGAACCATCTTTTTTGTACATTAATTATTTTGATGGTATACTTAGGAGTATTGTATCTGATAGGAATGTTAAGTTCCTTAGCTACTTTTGGAAAATTTTATGGGGTAAGTTAAGAATCAAAATGTTGTTTTCTACTACTTGTGACCCACAAACAGATGGGTAAATCGAGATAGTTAATAAAACATTAACTCAACTTTTGCAAAGTATAATCAATAAGGATTTAAAAAGTTGAGAGGATTGTTTACCATTTATAGAATTTGCATCTAATAGGGCCATGAATTCTACTACATATTAACCTTTTGAAATTGAGAATGGTTTTAATCTACTAATTCCACTGGATTTAATTTCTTTACGCGATGAAAGGTAGTTTAGATGGAAAGAACAAGACTGAATTGGTAAGGTCAATCCATGAGAAGTTTCGACTTCAAATTCAGAAGAGGAATGAACATTATGCATCTCAAGCTAATAAAAGAATGAGGCGCGTAACATTTGAACCTGATGATTGGGTTTGGGTGTACATGTGAAAAGAATGTTTTCCAACTCAAAGCTCTAAATTGCATTCGAGAGGAGATGGACCATTCCAAGTCCTTGAAAAGATTAATTACAATGCACATAAATTGGATCTTCTAGGTGAGCATAATGTGTTTGCTACTTTCAATGTTGGTGATCTTTCTTTCTCTCTTGATACAGGTGAAGATTCGAGGTCAAATCCTTTTGAAGAGGAAGTGAATGATGAAAATCATGGAAGGCAAATTAGCAAGGATCCATTGCATGTTGAAGATGGACCAATGACAAGATCAAGAGCAAAGATGAACAAGCCATTCAAGGACTTGTCCAGGCTACATGGACTAAGAGTTCGAGTGCAACAAGCAATACACAAGATTTCAAGATGAGCATGGAAGAGAAGAACCAACCTTAGTGCACTTAGTTCAAGCTAAAGTAGAAGAAGTGGGGCTTAGAGTGTTGCTAGAAAGTGACGCGCACGCAAGCAAAATAGTTCGGTCAAAGAGTAAAAATTTTAACCCGTAGCCAAATCAATTAAGCGACGTTCCTGACATCATCTGTTTTATCGTGGATTGAAATGTTTCGTTTTACTAAACATATCCTCATGAATATGAAATCTCTATCCCTTACCTAGGCAGCCCCAATACAAAATTCATAGGCGCATCACCCCATGGCAAAGTAGGAACGGGTAAACGTATACCACCCTTGTGGTTCCTTAGATTTGGCCTTTTACAATTAGACATACATAATTTATTTTCCTTAACAAATACCCATCATGCTTGTAAAATTTGTCAATGGAAGCCATATTGACATATATACAATAGAAAAATCTTCATCATTGGTATTCGTATATTTAATAAATTAAAACCCAAGCATTTTGGTATTTAAGGAGTAAGAAGTATATAGAAGGGATGATGCATTAATTTACGTTTTCCTTACCTTTTATACCCAATGTGACAGGGAAAAATCTCTATATACTCCATCTATCTCGCATGTCTCTTCTTCAACTTACCTTAGCCCTTGAGATGTTTTAGTGAATTTATGATCTATGAGGTATGTATTACAAACTCTTTTTTCCACAGGTAGTGTTGCCACCCTTTCAAAACTCAAATAAGAGTATAAAACTCTTTCTCATATATGGGGTAATTCAAAGCTGCTTCACTTAGCTTCTCACTGAAAATTCTGTATGGTGCCTATCCTATAACAAAACGGCTCCAATTCCAATTTTCGAGGCATCATATTCAATTTAGATTTTTTTTTAAAGTTAGGCAGTGCTAAAAATGTGCAAAACGTAATCTATCCTTAATAACATCAAATACATGTTCTCGTTCAATGCCCCCAACGAAAATAATTTTTTTTTTTCACAATTTCACTAAGTGGTGTAGCAAGTGTGCTGAAATATTTAATAAAACACCTATAAAAACTAGCTAAACCATTAAAGCTTCTTACCTCGGTGATGCTTTTAGGTGTTGACCACTCGTTGATGGTTTTTGACTTCTATCCATCCACTTCAATACCTTTTTTACTAACAACTAGGGCTGGACCCATAAATCGTAAATCGTGGATCCGAATCAAACCAACCGAATTCAAGTCGAGTTTAGCTATAATTTAAAATTGTGGTTATGGTAGGTTGGGTCGATTTATGGTTCAAACCTGTCCAAAACCCAGCCTCCCTTATCTCCTATGGTCTCCTCTCTAGTGATTCTTCCTAAATCAAGGAACTTCACTCAAGATAGATAGAGACGCCCAAGAACAAGAAGAGGAAGACGATTACTGGGATCTTCCTGAAGGCGAATTAGCTAATGGATTATCAGATTTTCGAATTCAAGTAAGCCCTTGTTAAGTTTGTATCTGTTACTATGTAATGTATTCATGGGCTTGACTCCAAATGTTCTTTTGATCTTCCATTGAGATGTGTTTTCTATTTCCTGATTAAGTTATATCCATTTTATTTGTTTTCTAGGTTTCTCTAATTTGGTTCTGAAATTATTGTTTATTGAATTTGAAGTTTCCATCTTTTGGCATTATAAATGTTTCTTGTGAGCTTTTTGTTATCCCTTTTATTTTCTACAAGATATATGGATCGCCTGCTAGATTATTTATGTCTATATTTGTTTATATATGTGTGCGTTTATGACTAATTGCCTTCGTGGGAGGGTTTTAAATCAAATCCTTTTCATTTTTATGGTTTTAAAAAAATTGCAATTCACTAGATTAAACAGGTTTTTTGGGGCTTGGGAGGTGTTGTGTGGTAATGGATTTTTCATTGGATGATAAGCTCTTTTTTGTGGAATTCTGGGCAATCTTCTCATTTTGTGGATCAGAGTATTTTACAGCTCTTACCAATTTCAAGTGCCCTATTGGGATTGTTCTGTCTTTTTCACAATGTTGATGAGCATGAGAAGGAGCTGTAGAGAATGCCTTGGAAATTTTAATACCGAAGTTCCTCGCTGTACATTCTTTTCTAGAAAAAGGCCTTATTGTTGAGTTCTACAGGGCAGATTTCCACATGTATGGGAACAAAAATCAGTTTCCAATGACTTCTTTTTCTTTCTTTTTTTTTTTTTGTACAATGAAAAATAATTATTTTTGTGTTTTTCGGGGGTCTTTTTAATAATGATCTCAATCAATTATTTATATGATTTTAAGTTATTCTTAATTTGAATTGAGTTCGATATGCATTTGAAACTTTAAAAACAGAGACTTGGGACGATCAATTCTTTTGATCACCTTAGTTGATGAAATTGAACACTGTTTTGTTTCGTGTTTATTCCAATTGAAAAGAGTTACAATTAGTGTTAGCCACCCAACTAGTAAGTTTTGTTTCACTTTGATTTTAGAAATTTGAATTTAGTCACTCAAGTTTCATTTCAATTAAAATACTTTAACTGCCACTGTTTAGAGGTGTTGGAAATTTGAATGAACTATATATCTTTGTTGTGCCGAGAGGCGTAAAAGAGTTTTTACACTTAAAAGAATCAAGTACCTTCAAGAACAGATTCGTTTAAGTTGATATCGAGACTTTCTACCGTGAAAAGCGAGATTGGCATATGCAACAAGCTTATTTCCACAAGGAAAGAGGATAAGGTAGAAACAACTATTTTGGAAAGGATTACGGTTGTGGGACTAGTACCTTAAGGAATCATCTGGTTCTTCATTGTACGAAGTATCAGGGAAGGATAGAAGACAAAAGGCAAAAAGTCCAACTTAGGGTGGTGCGAACAATCTTATAGTTGTTGGCTTTAATAAAGGAAAATATAGACTTGCATGTGCTAAGATAATAATAATTGATGAGCTACCGTTTAGATTTGTCAGGTTAGACAATTTTGTCGTGTAGCATGTCTGAATTTTGATCCTCCTTCTCATAGGACTGTTGTTAGAGATATTTATCAATTGTATTTGGATAATAAATTGTAATTAAGATATATCCTCCGAAGTCAAATGCTTGCAGCTCCATTTAAAGCGTTGACTATATGTCTCTCACAACACACTTTGTTGATTTTGATTGGAAGCTTCATAAAAGGGTTTTGAATTTTTGTATGATTACTAATCATAAAGGTGCATATGGGGTATTGAGAAAGTGTTTAAAATCATGGTTGACAAATGCAAATGGAAATGAAAATGGGTATTTCTTATCTTAAGAGGAAGATTATTTTGTAGGAGTAGTGATGGGTTGTTTTGGAAAGAAAATATTTGCACATGAGTTGTTTTCACATATTGTTAATATGATTGTATGTGAGGTATTAAAGGAAGAACATGCATCAATTGTTAGTATTTGCAATGCAGTAAAATATGTTAAGCCCCTGTTTGTCCCACATTATTTTTTTCATTCTCATTCTTCTACTCATTTTCAACCACACATTCTTCAATAAAATAATATTTTCCATCACATCAATAACTTTTCCTTCTTTTTCAACCACATATTTCTCATCTATCACTTCANTTGAGCACCTGTTTGTCCCACATTATTTTTTTCATTCTCATTCTTCTACTCATTTTCAACCACACATTCTTCAATAAAATAATATTTTCCATCACATCAATAACTTTTCCTTCTTTTTCAACCACATATTTCTCATCTATCACTTCAAAAAAATGCATTCTTCTCATTTTAATGTGCAACAAACACACTCTAAATCTTCTCCTGATAGAGAACAAAAGTTTTAAGGAGTGTACGAGTTAAGAAAAAAATTAATCGTAAATCACTTGTGATTTTGGATATACCAACTAGGTGAAATTCCACATATTTTATGTTGGAAGCCGATTTAAAATTCCAAAAATCTTTTGAAAGGTTAGAGGAGGATGATGTACAATATTTCAATTATTTTTAGGAGTATGATGTTGGTAGAAGAAGGGGACCTCGTAGAATTTTGAAAATACTTCTTTTTTGGTGAAGTTCCTTAAAGGCTTATTAAGGTACTTTGAAGTTTACTACTTCATTGTACATTCACTTGTAACCGAATTGAAAGAGTTGATTTAAAAGTGGTGAATATCTTTTGACTGATATGGCAATTAACATGAAAAAAATTGACACATATTGGGAAAAAATGGAAAATGTTAAGGAAAATGTTGTTGATTGCTACTGTACTTGACCCAGATGCAAATTGGAGTATCTTGTATTTTTGTTTTTGGTGATATTTTTGCGTATAAAGAAGTTTCTTGTAATATGATAAATATTTTGAAAGACAATATGATGTCTATTTACGATCGGTATGTGAGATGTGAAGCAAGTTCTAAAAGTAATCAAGTATCTAGTGATGTGAATTCTTCAAGTGAGTTTTCTTCCACAAAAGAAAGTCCTACTTCAATTGTGTCTTTTACTTGTGTTTTTAGGTTTAAGAGGCAGCAAAAGATTTGGTTGAATAAAAAAATGATGTTGATGGATACTTGTTGAATGCTTGTGAAAATATAGAGGATGGTGGTTTTGATGTTCTTAACTGGTGGCAAGTTAATGGAAATAAATATGGTACTTTGTCCAAACTTGCAAGCGACGTTTTGGCGATTCTATGGTGGCTTCAGAAAGTGCTTTCAATACTACAGGAAGAATTCTTGAACCATTTCGTAGTTCTTTCCCTACGATGATGGAGGTTTTGCACCCTAAATTGGCTTAAAGAGTTTTCAAGCATGGAGAGATTTTATATGGAAGTTATGGAGGAATATAAATTAAATTATAGTTATGCCGTGAATTATGTTAAATATGTGCTTTTATTTAATTTACTGTTAATTTAATCAATTTTATGTAGAGCTTTCAAATCAAAGAAATCAAATGAAGGTTTTACAAAGTGATTAATGCATTTATGATTTTTTCATGTAGATATATAATGTATTCAATGTGTGAAAATCTTTATCATTATATTATTAATCTTTTTCTCTAAACATTTATATTATTTTCATGTGGGGATGCTACTTAGCTTATGCAAGAATCGAAGATTACAAGACTTTATTCTTTATATTTTAAGAGTTTGAATATTGAATGAGTTGTACTTTTGCATTTTATTTATTTATTAAGTTTGGATTCTTGTATATTTTTAATTGTTAGAGGAACATAATATTTTATAGTATGGTTATATTGTCACCAAAATTTTAATTTGGCACACCACATTTTAATTGCAGTTAAACTCCTCAATCTTTACTCATTGCAGCAATTATTTCCTTAACATTTTTTCAGTCGATAGAATCTTCAACCTTCCATTAAATTCGTGCTCCCATCCTTGATGATGATTTATATCAAAATATTTTTTATCATCCTTTGAAATGAGGAAAAATATTTTTACTCATTTTTTTTTAAAATATGATGGGAAAATACGTCGTTTTACGCCATTTCATCGGACATTTTGTCACACCACATTTATATAGATGATACACTCACATGTATAGAAGTAAAAATTTGGCAACTCGACCTAAGCATATGATTGCACATTATATTTTTTTTCAAAGATAAAATGACATAAGCATCTTCATAATAGGGTCCTTGTATGTTCTCACCTAATAACCTATGATGTTCATATAGCATATTAAAATAAAATACTAAATAACCACATTAACATATTTACATTAAGGTTACAAAAGTATCTAGTATGAGAATAAATAAGGATATCGTCAACAAATACAATGACAAGCTAATCGACAAAATCCTAAAATGCCCGATTCATCAAATCCATGAAAATCGCTGGGGCATTTGTCAACCCAAATGGCATCACTAAAAACTCATAATGACCATATCTCGTACTAAATACCGTCTTAGGAATGTTCTATACCTTTATCTTTAATCAATGATATCCAGATCGTAAATCAATTTTCGAGAATATAGTTGTACCGTGAAGTTGATCAAACAAGTCATCAATCATCAGCAATGAGTATTTATTTTTAGAGTGTGTTTGGTGCACATTAAAATGAAAGAATGCATTTTTTTGAAGTGATGTGATGAGAAATATGTGGTTGAAAATGAAGGAAAAGTTATTGATGTGATGGAAAATATTATTTTATTGAAAAATGTGTGGTTGAAAATGAGTAGAAGAATGAGAATGNTTGAAAAATAAGGAAAAGTTATTGATGTGATGGAAAATATTATTTTATTGAAGAATGTGTGGTTGAAAATGAGTAGAAGAATGAGAATGAAAAAAATAATGTGGAACAAACGGGGGCTTAATTGTTACCTTATTCAAATTTCTATAATCCATACACAATCTCTTTGTATCATCCTTCTTATGAACAAATAATACTAGTGCATCCCACGGTGAAAAGTCTAATAAAACATATATCCAACAACTCCTGTAATTGTAACTTTAACTCTTTAAATTCGGTTAGGGTTATTCTATATGGTGCCTTGGAAAATGGAGGTGTTCTTGGAATTAATTCAATCACAAATTCTATCTCACGATATGGTGGTATCCCAGGTATCTATCATCAGGAAATACCTCTGTAAATTCTTATGCCATTGGTACATCACTAAGATTCGGATTATGTTGTACTTCAATAGCCGTAACACTAAAAATTCACTCACCACCCACTATCTAGTAACCTTTATGGTTTCAATGCCGATACAATTTGGAATCTGAAACCTTTTTCAATCTCAGTGAATGTGAATGGTTCATCTCCTAAAGGTTGAAAGGCTATGAACTTCTTCTTACAATCTATAGTAGCTTGATATTTGTACAACCAATCCATACCAAAAATTATATCATAATCTCTCATATTCAATACAATCAACATAGAGTTCTCGATTTTCTATGAAGATCATACAAGCCCTTAAAATCAAATTGGTTTGTTGTACATTTCTAGATGGAATATTATAACTTATCTCGTGTAGCAGGTATCCTACCCACCCTTCTCATATACTTAGTAGATACAAATGAATGCATAGCTCCAGAATTAAATAATACAAGTGTTGAAATGCCAAAGATAGAGAATTTACTTGTTACAACTGATGGATTTGTCTCGCATTTGATCTGGTAATAGTAAACACCTTAGCTTGATACCTACTTCTTCTCTCTAGGATTTAAATTACCCGGGCATGCTCTAGCAAGATATACCACCTTTCCACAAACATAACATGTCCTAGTCTCTGTAAGACATGCTCCAGTATATTGTCCACCACATTTGGGACAAGATGATTGTGATAATCAAGGTTTTACCCTGATCTGTATTTATACGCTTACCCTAATCCCATTCTTGTTGTCTTTGCTTTGGTTGAAACTTAAGTTTTTTACCTCCGGCCCTGGAATACTCTTTTCTCATCATTTCTAGGCCAATACTATACCAAACCCTATTTAAACTATTGTCCAGCCTCTTGAGCACAGTTAATTCTCTATTCAGACTGTTCTGGGACTAATGTTCTCTCTGCTATTTGGGAATATGAAACACCTTGAATCCCTTCTATGCTTACATCTCTATATAATCTTGGCCTTAGTCCCTCAAGAAATCTTTCTACTTTCATTGTATCAGTACCATGTGGGTAACAAACCTGGATAGTTGTTCAAACTTACGAATATACTCTCCGTCATACTTCCCTGTCTCAACTGCAAGAATTTATTCATCTTCATGGCTCGATCTGTGACTGTAAAATATTTGTTACAAAATAGCTCTTTAAATCTAGCATTGATATCTTCTATGCTGCTTGTGGTATCTCACCAATGTCCAGCACTACCTCATAGCATAAAAGACGCGCAAACCACTTTCTCTAACTCTGAAACTCTCGTGTACCTTAACATATTCTCTAAAGTTCTCAACCAATCCTCTGCTACTATTGGGTCTAATGTATCCTCAAATATTGGAGGTTCAAGAGTTTATGAAACCTTCAAAAACAATAAAGGCGTTTTCAAAAGAGTGACATAACTCAGCGACCCCAAATTTACAATTTCCGTTCTTTGTTTTCCACTTCTCTTTGGCTCTTGTGCTTTATTTTTCACTTGAAATCAATTGGGGATGTGTTGAAGGAGTTAATCTCTTATTTAGGAGGTAAGAAGAGGTCTTTAAGGGGATAGAGTCATGAGTAATGCTTATGAGTGAAGAAAGTTGCTATTAAAAAGACACGTAGCCCAAGCATGAGGTGGTTTTGTAGTAAAAACCTGATTTTTGCACTTATCCTTGTAGTTTCAAATCTAGTGTTTTGACCTATTTTAATTTGAAAAACCTAATTCAATTTCCATTTGATCCTAAAATAATTTATCGAGTTAATTCCTTAACTGTTTATTCAATTCCTTACTCAATTGGCGCCCAATTCTTTACTAACCTCAATACTTTGCAGCTCAATATATTTTACAACGTCACGTGAACCTTATATTATTATATTGTGATCATGTCAATTCATGCCTCATGTCCCAAATATGTTAAAGACTTAATTAGAGTTTAGGGTAACCATGATTAACAGAATTAAAAGCATGTAACTTTACCGATAATGATTCCAACACTTTCAAGATTACAATTGTTTAACACATCAATATCCAACTAGATTAACCTAAATTTCTACCATAGCTCAA
>CAIGRR010150417.1:0-21472 GCA_903798365.1 Fraxinus sp. 1973-6204
AAACATTCTGTTTTCTTTACCTAGGTAAAGAAGAAATCATGTAATGATTTCTTCTTTCACCAAGGGTTTCCCCCCCCTAACTTTTTTTTATTAATAAAAAAGAGGAAATTTGTGCGGGGGGGGGGGTAAACCATTGCACTCCTTGTTTTTTTTGTAAAAAAAAACAAGGAGAGCTAGCGCAGCAAGGTGTAGCTATGTCTGCTTACTAGTAAGCAGGCAAAGCAACACCTATTTTAATGTTACACTAATAAACGTGTAAAAAGGCTAACTTTCTATAGGCTCCATCATAATATAAAAAGATCCATCCTTATTCTAATAAAATAGAGGTATATAAAGCTAGCAATACAACTTAGTTTATACTTACACTACATTAAGTGAAAATGAATCTAAAATTTATTGTGGGTAGTTAAAGAAAATATATTTAACTTATTGTCGTATATATGCATAAAAATCTACATCGTATGGAGATATTAGGAATCGATCCTAAATTAATGATATGCAAAATCACCGTTTTACCAGTTAAACTATACCCCCTGGTATCTTATCATATGTAGTATATATTACATCTATCTGTGCTAAGAGATGATGGGTAATTGTATATACATAGTATATATATACTAAAACTCCTTTGCATATTTAAACTAATATAACCCATAAGGGAATCGAACCCTTATTTTAACAGTGAAAGAGTTCTGTCTTAACCATTGGACGAATGGGTCTCCAACATTAGAAAACAAGAATAAAATAGATTCTTTTTACGTCGAATGAAAGAAAATAAGCTTAGCTTGAAACGAAATTAGAAAACAATATATATATATATAAAAATGTAAGTCTACTATATACACATATATTTTAGTAATCTATGTGAAAGTTCTGAAAAAGAATTCTAGCCGATTACACGGTTTAATATTCCTTATCCGAAAAACGACTTGAACGTTTACGACGATACGTCAGCGAAGGTCTCTTTTCAAAAAAAAAAAAGAATTTAGAATAAGAATATCCAGATTTGAACTAGAAATACGACTTCTAAAGTCGAGGTTTACCAAAACCATACTCCTTTTGGGTTCTTTCTAAACTTTTAAAGTTATTAAAAAAAAAAAGATGCTACACAGCACAAATCATAGGTTGGTTTTTAATGAAGTGATAGGTTTAGTTTTTGGATAGGGTTTTTTCGATGCTTCCAAAAAAAGCACGGAAAAGCATTTATTATAGTATTTTTCTAATTACGGTATGTCCTTTACAAGCTCTATTGTTAGTTATACACCTACGGACATGTGATTCATCTACACTTAAGTCTTTTGCCGCTGCAGATACAGAAATAAATTCTGAAGTTTCTTTTGTTTCATTGTTCGTGACTAACACTGGTTTGGCATTTTTACTATTTAATGTAATTTTTTGGATGGTTTCCAGGGTAAGTTTTTTACCCAGGTTAGCTTCACGAATCCGTTGCTTAGAGGCTTCGGTGTGTTGGATTGAATTTACACCAGTGGCTGTTAGAATAGTC
The DNA here is from genome assembly GCA_903798365.1 of Fraxinus sp. 1973-6204. Taxonomy (NCBI): domain Eukaryota; kingdom Viridiplantae; phylum Streptophyta; class Magnoliopsida; order Lamiales; family Oleaceae; genus Fraxinus; species Fraxinus sp. 1973-6204. The sequence continues at coordinate 1,505 of CAIGRR010150417.1, forward strand.
TTTTTATATGCTTCGCCTGGGCTTTCAATATATCCTCTAAATTATTGGAGGATTTATATACGAAAAACTGACTACTAGAGTAAAATCCACTTTCTTTCATCGTTTTGGATAAATAACTCGTATGAATATCAATAAATTCTGCAGCTTTTCTAAGAGATAAAAAAGATAGAACTACATCTTTTTCTCCGAAGGGGTCGATCTTTTACCAAAATTCTTTCTCCTTTAGATAATGTAGCTGCGATTTTTAATTTTGTCTCCTCTAAAAGAATACTATTCTTTCTTACTAAACTCATCCTCTCTTTAGTAACATCACTATGCTTAAATCCTCTTAAAGATCCTGCTATTCTTAAAATGTTATATTCAGGGTTAAATTTGTCAAGATAGTATTGTTCTCTTTCCGCGCTCCTTCTTTTTTATTATATAAAAAAGAAGGAGCGACTAAGGAGACTTCGCAGTATTCTAATATTTCTAGTCTAAAGTTAGAATAACCGTTTTTTAGTATAGATCTGTATATCTTACTATTATTTCTTATAATCTCTTTTTCTAAAGAATGAAAGTTAAAATATTTTTTAAACCTTTCGGATAAATTCCCAGATGAACCTATATAAGACTTAGCTGAAAGGAGGTTAACTCATCTATATACCCCCAGTTTTTTTCTGTTTTCATTCAAAATGTCTATTTTTGGTGTCTCTACATTAGAATAGGAAAGAACAGGCACAAAATCACAACTCGAAACAATAGGGTTGTGATTAGTACTATAAAAACCAAGAGAGTTAAAAGAGGCTATAAATTTGACTAACACATTAGTATTAGTACTCTGCCCATACAGATATTTTTTTTTGATGTTAATATTAAATAATTGTGTAACGGTTTTTTTTTGTTGTAAGTCTTTAAACGAGCAAAGAAAAATATAAGTATAGAATAGGTAACTCCAAAAGTTCCGTATGGATATTTAAAATATATCTTAATCCGTAGGTATTGTAGACTGAGGGATTTTCTTCCTCAACAACGCTCACAATGCTACTTATTTAAATTATAAACTTTAACATTACTTACTTTACAATATAAGATGCTTAACTAATACTACTTGAACATTATGGGTTAGTTCTTAAACCATGTAATGCCATTTGGCAAAAAAAACATTGGTTTTGTATTGTTTGTTTCTAGTGCAAGGGGAGAAAAAAAAAAGTGAAATATAATTTTAAACTCTTTTTCTAAACTTTACCTTTTTTTTTGAGCTTTATACATAAAAAAAATATAAAACCTAGCTCTCCCCCCCCCCTTGGGGGGGGGAGGAGTGCATTGGAAAGGAAGACTTTTTTCTTCCTTGCCTAGTATAATAGAAGGTTTTATTTTTATCTTTTATAAACTTTAAGCATGCTCGGTTGAACTTGTGACCCAACCACTTTGGATTAAGAAGTATTGGCACTACCCATATATTCCTAGTGTCATATCTATTACGTACTTATATTGTAAGACTTCTTCCTTTAGGTATAAAGAATAAAAGATCGCAGGGGGATAAAAGGGTAGGGTGTCAGCCTTACTTTTAGCTTCATTATCGAAAATATACCTTATAATTCTATTTATTTTTACCCTAAAGGATGCAGAAGCATATTGTCCCTATTATGCATAAGGATACAATCTACTTTTATTGGTGTAAACCTGCTTATGGAGGTTCTACCTGAGGGACGATTTGAACGTCCACGAGACAAAGCTCAGGATATCTTAAGTATCCACTGTATACCAATTTCAGCACTCAGGTTAAAGAGTAAATAGCCCCCCCTTACTTTTTTTTATTCTAGGAAGCTGTTACGTAGCCGTTTTGTATACAAAATCGTAAGGAAAAAAAAGGTCTACCAATTCCAGCACTCGGATTTGCGTATAAAAATACAATAAGCTAGTTAGTAACCATTTTATTTACTCTTCTTTTTACTTTTTATAATACCTTAATAATAAACCGACAAAAAAGTAAGAATAGTGAATTTATAGTGCTAGTCGGTTTTTCTTAGCTACGTTAAAAAAGAAATACTATATAAAATATAAATAAGGCTAGAATGACTCGAACACTCATCTGAGCTATCATGAGCAGCTTGCTTTACCAATTAAGCTATAACCTTTATAGATTAGTATGTGGGCAAAGGACTTGAACCTCTATACCTTGGTCATGAGCCAATAATGTTTCCAATTACATCAACCCACATGAATATTATTTAATTATACAATAGTATAGGTAAAAAATAAAGTCAGTATAACCTTTAGATTTATTTTCATTTTGATATACTTTTTTATTGTTAAACTTATAGTATTTTATCTTTCCGCAGGGAGTATAAAAAAAAAGAACCCCTTTGCTTTTTTTAATTATAAAAAAGAGCGCTAGCGCTTGTAAAAATAAAGAACAAGGAAAGCTAAGATCATTTTCCTATACTCCCCCTCTTAAGCTTAAGAGGGGGGGGGGGGAAATTATAGTACTTTGGATGCTTAATAAGCATCCAAAAGAAAACCTAACATAGTAAAGGTGTAGGAGAAAAAAAAAACACTAAAATTAAATGGATTATATTGGGATGCTTAGTAAGCATCCCAAAACAAACCTAACTTTTATTAACTAGTAGAAAAGTAACGAGGAGTGCAGGAGGTAGGGGCAAAGGGTCACTCGTACAAGACTAGTATCAAAAATACACTAAAGGTGGGGGGGGGAGGTAGGTTTGTTTTTGGATGCTTATCTAGTAAGCATCCAAAATCTACACCTTCACTTCGTTAGGCGGAGAGAAGACGAAAACTGGTTTTCGTCTTCTCTTGACGCCTTTGCTTTCGCTAGGTAAAGAAAACAGAATGTTTTCTTTACCAAGGGGAGAAAAAAAAAAGATTTTTTTTTTCTATCGCCATTTTTTTTATAAATAAAAAAAAAAGAAAAACCTAGGTTCGCTTTCCATTAATGGAAAGCTACACCTTCACTTCGTTAGGTAAAAAGAGTTAAAAATGAAGAAGGATAAAGAACCCCTTTCTTGCACTACCTTAAGTGGCATTGATATAGTACTATCATATAAATAATTAAGTTATTAATATACTCCTATTACTCTAGTTTATCTATTGTTGGAATATAGATAGTATAGGATGCATAAGATATTATAGTTGTATAGTTTGTATATATACATAGCCCAGTGCAAGTATCGCACTTACTTCAACCGATTACAAAACGGTTGCATTACTTTTATGCTAACCGGGCTAAAAAAAACCTAGCACTCTTATTTTTGCTATAAATAAAAAAATCAAAGGTAAAAACCAAGGGGGTAGAAAAAAAAAGTCGCTCCGCGTTAAAAATATCTAGCGAAAGCAAAGGCGTCAAGAGAAGACGAAAAAATCTTTTCGTCTTCTCTCCGCCTAGCGGTGCAAAGGTTCAACTTTGCCTAAACAATAGGCAAAGAGAACGAAAAAAAGAAAAAAAGAGAATGGATTGATAATATGTATATTATTTAGTCTAAAATAAAATTAGTACTTTATACCTCAAAACATCAAAATCCTTTCAGCTAAAGCCTATATCGTAATGTTCTATTACGTAATTATAAAGTATCTTAAGGTAAACTTCGTGCCTAGATGCATTCAGCACTTATTTTTAATTAATATAGCTTTCCTGCCGTGCCTATGTACATGGTTACAATATACTCTCCTCTTTTTAGTTTATTGAATATATGCAAACATTACTAGAGTAAAGTAACCTCCATATTAAGTAACTATAAAGAAACCCTGGTAGCTACATAAACCAACATAACATCAGGGAAACTTTATATTGAAATTACTACCAGTCTAATGGAATATACCAAAGATTAATATTAAGCAATACATAAACAACAGGTAGACCAGGGATTAACATACCCAACTCCTTTCGTACGAAGGGGCTATCCTTATTTTACTCCAATTTCCTCTAGAAGATAGAAACCAAACTGTTTCACAACGTTTTTACACTGTTTTCCTTAGCTTTCGCTAGGGTGTAGACTATATCTTCAATTATATTATTTTAATGTATATCAATTTATAAACACCGTGTTCACTAACCCGTATCAGTTACATTGATACTCAAAGTTGCTAAATCCATATTCTTACGATTTTTTTAATCCCAAAGTAGCCGGGGGAGAAAAAAAAAATATTTTTTTTTCTATCCACCCCCCAATCCAATCCAATCCAGCCCAGTCCTGTTCTGTTCTTTTTTTTTGATAAAAAAAAGCAGGTATCTAACGAAGTGAAGGTGTAGATTTTGGATGCTTACTAGATAAGCATCCAAAAACAAACCTAACTCACTCCTTCATCTTGGACGATTGTTGGTTAATCTCTTAATAATCTAACCTTGTATCTCTTTTTAATAAGATTATATTCCCCCTTAGGGTTAGACGCGTTCCTTTTCAATGCGTTAGCTACATTGGAGCTAACGGTCTTCATAGCTTTGGCTGCAATAACTTGGGAATCATAAACTGTCTTAATATCAGTCCAAGTGTCTGTTACTTCTATCTTTACCTTGACATTAGAATTTTGGTAAACCACTTGGTAATCATCCAATACGACAACGTATCGATGATTTATAATTCTGGATATACCTTTTTCTTTTATGTTTTTCAAGACTAAGCGAATTACCGATGCATCTTTACCAACTACAGCGGCAGCATCGTTGATCGAATCAAAAGCAAGCAATTCATTGTTTAATGTATCCAGAATTTTTATTTTTATTGTACGGGATTTATTCCAGTCTGAAAGTTTTTTATCTTCCGCTGGTTCTATGACTTTTAGATCTTTATCTAACCCTTCAAGATGTTGGAGTTTCATTTCATCTAGTACAGGGGTGTTAATACCCCCTAAGAGTTTCATCCGTTTATCTCTCCTCTCTTGTCTTCAACTTTCAGTAAGGGAGTCTTTTCCGTATTTAGTAGATAGGATAGAACCTACTACTTTTAAAATATTATATTCAGGATTCAATAAGTCAAGGTAATATTGCTCCCTTTCTCTTACAAGAGATGGTATGCAATATTCCAGAATTTCAAATGAATAATTAGAATACCCCCGCTTCAAAAGGGAGCTACATATATGACTCTTACCAGTTTTTAGTTTTGCTTTTAAACCAGTTTCGCTAAAATAATCCAATAGTCTACGTCCTAAATTTACACTGCTACCAATATAGCTCTTTCCGTTAGTTAGGTTTGTTCAACGATACACACCACATTTACCTCTATTTTCCGAGAATATAAGTAATTTATCACTAAGAGCATTATTATATAATTTAACCGGCTGTATATTTGCTGCAGTAGAATATAACCTCTTACCGTTCAAATATTTACCAGCTAACCCTATATTCCTTTTAACCCCCTGTTTAAAATATTTTCCATCTAGCCAAAAATCTTTGGAAAGATGAAAACCATTCATTAATGCATAATTGGGGTTAAGACTTCTATAATATTCTTGGAACTTTCAAATTTCTACGTTTTTAGGAAGGTATTTTTCTCGTATAAAATCTTGGTCTTCTAGACTTAACTTTTTATAATTATTAGTGTTATTTTCGAACAAACCTTTTACGAAGTCTAAGGATAAATCATTAGGTTTAAAATTAGCCATCTCATCCAATAAAGAACGAATGTCTACACCTTCAGGAATAATATTGTTGACCACATATTTTGCTTGGTCAGGGTTTAGATACCTGATTTTATTACCTAATTTATTATTTGGTATTAATTGTCCAGCTAAAACTATTAAACATATAAAAAGATCTTTATTCTTTATCTGAGCCCTAGAAAGTAAAACTCCCAATATATACTTAAACCGTAAAAAGCTTAACAGCTTATCGCCTCTGAGGTGGAACACCATAAAAAAATCAACTAACAATAGCAAGTCCTTATTATTCGAGACTAGATAAGATATAGTATTCTTGGTTTTCTTATATAGGATCAAATGACCTACACCCAATTTATTCTTTATTTCTAAGAGTAGCTTTTTATTATAATCTGTCCGAGTTAGTGTTATAGAAAACTTCAAATCCATCCGGCAATACTCTTGGGATTTTTTAATCTTTCTTCTAACCAGAAATGCGTCAAATACGCCATCCGCTTGTACAAGCCCCGCTATGTACTCGCCAGTTAATCCTTTTTTATTTAATACTCAATTCATGTTTGTGTTAACTTGTTATGTAAATGTTTTTAAAGATGGAGACACTGAAAGAATCCGCAAATAGGAGGTAACTTGATAGTTCCTGTTGGCAATCTTTATATCCATAACAGGCTAGGTCTTGTTGCTTGAGGGATTTTCTTCCTCAACTACGTGGTTAGACTTTTTTTCTAACCCCTTAACAAGATAAGGTCCTTATTACGATATATTGACATTAAGGATTAGCCTAGAGTTTTTATTCTCTTGCTCGTATACTAAAGATGCTCACCCAAACTTGTGACCTGGGTACCTTTTACCTATTAGAATAGGACGAAAGTCCAATATTAGCTATCGCATATCTCATAAGTGGGAAAAATCCAGGGACTCCGGCCTTCGACTCTCACTAGGGTAATTTCGCAGTAGTGTAAAGCAGGAGGTGTTAACACCTGCCTCATACTTGCTTTTTTGACAAAGCGCCCTCTGAATAATACCTAGCCTATCTAGGCCAGCATCTTATAAATCTAAACCGAAGGTTGCAACGAATACCAAATGAAGCTCAGAAAATGGGCAAGGTTTTTTGGATTGTTTACCGTAATTCAAAAAACACAACAAAAAAAAAATTACGCAAAGGACTTGCCCTTACAAAAACAACTGGTTAATGGATTATGCCAGATAGTTTATAAACATATGATATAACTTGTGAATAATATAATGCTGACGGTTTTACACATAGTTTTATTATTCTATATGTCCAATATATTGTATATATTGAGTCGTTACGGGGAGCGTTTAAGTAGATAAAAAAGATGGTTTTTTTTTTATAAAAAAAATAAAAAAAGCGAAAAAGATCCGCGGGGAAAAAAAACTTGCCATCCTTTTTGGTACTACCCCTGCTTTCCCACGGTATTAGCATAGCTAAATTACATTTAACCTTAGCCTTCACCGTATTCTGTCAGTGTTCATTCATATTGACTACAGATAATACAGAAATCGAAAAAAAAAGAATTGTAATCAATATGTTCCTTATTTGTTCAGTGGAGAGTTTTTATATAAAAACTCTCCTAAGATAAGGAAACTTCCTCACGGAAGAAGGGGCTAAATATTTAACCCAGCTCGTGTAGCTCTTTCATCGACGAACAGTCGAACCCTTCATGACTCTTGCATTCATGTGGATGAGCCAAGCCGCAAGTCTAGCGAGATTTTATCTTATTATAGATTACCCCCTAGGATAATTTATAACTTAGACCCAGCTTCTCGTATAACGCCTTCTTTCGTTGGCTTTTGGAGTACACCTTACAATATTGTACGTCAAGTTTTGGGAAACACCCCTTGGATCTTCCTATTTAAAGGATAGTACATATCGCATAACCATCTACTCTCTGCTCTTTTACACATCAATCTAAACATCAGATGAGAGGTGATTTAGATCCGCGATTACCCATAATATCTTTCGATTTATCTATTATCTTCTTACCGTACATGTTTGATTAGAACATCCGCACCGTATCCCTTTTAGGATGAATGTTTGGTAATAATAGCTTTAGAACTTTCCCGGAGTTTGGTCATATTATGCTGATCTGTTTAGAGCTGACTTAAACTTCAACATCGCTTACTAGCTTCATCTATGAAATGCAATTTCAATATATAGTTTAAAGAAGAGCGGGCGACTACTTCTTTAAATCTTCTACGGGAATAAAAAAAGTTGTTAAAAATACTATTTTATTCTTTTTTCTCCCGTTGGAGTTTTTTTTGTAAAAAAAAACTACCAAAAAAAGGATTAAACCATAATTTTAAACAACTTTTAAATATCCCACGGTAAGGGACATCAGATTTAGATCTAAGATTAGCTCTTATAGAATCTTTGGGTAGATCCAGAAAATTTTCTGCCTGGTTGATAGAATTAAACACAGTCTCTTCGTTAGTACGAAGATCCATTACGGATAATTTCTTGCTATTATGTTTAGATTGTGACATATTCATCTTATGATCTTCATATAATTTTCTACCTTTCATCTTTATACGTATTTTCTCTTTGGTATTTTCGGACAGGACTTTAGATAATTTAGCTTGCACCATTTTATCTCTAGACTCGGCCAAGAAAAAAAAAATATTTTTTCTCGTGACCCTTTCCTGCTTTTTTTTATTTTACGGATTGGACAAGTCAAATCGCAGATTCGTAAAATAAAAAAAAGCTCGCTCCGCGTTAAAATGATTATCCTCACCAGAGAATGTACCACTTTTAGATTTACTTATCTTTTCTTTGGCTTTCTCCTCATGTAGTCTCCCAAGAGTAGATCCAGCAGTAGTACAAATATTATACGTAGGTTTTAACAAAATAGTATTGCTCTCTCTTGATAAGATCTTCCTTAACACAATATTCTAATATATATATACTAAAAGCAGTATAACCATGTTTCAAAATAGCTCTATTGATATACATACTATCCTCTTTAGCAAGATGATTTAAATTAAAATAACTAGTTAGTCGACGCTTAAGATCACTAGAACTTCCTATATAAAATTTTCCGTTGTTTTTATTCTTTCACATATATATACCAGATTTACCCTTATTTTCATTAATAATGTCCAATTTACCCAAAACAACATCAGGATAAAGCTTAACAAAGTCAATATTACTAGACTCTTTCACTGTGGAATAAAAACCGTTTTCTTTGTACAAAATAGGCAATCTAACCGATCTCAAATGATTAAAATTATATGCATTATTTATACGCGATGCTAGCCTTTTTACGTTATTTATGTTTCCATATTTCATGGCTTTTATTAATAAATGAAGATAGTTCCCTCTTTTCTACCTTTGCATGTATGCAAAATAATAAGATACCATTAAAAAATGGTTAGTTTAAAGTAGACTAGGTTTAAAAGGTTTTTTTTAGTCGTAGATACAGTTTGCTAAAACAAGGAAAAAGTATGAATATACTTTGCCTATATAGCAACTTAGTGCAAACTAAACCGCAACTTTATAACAAAGTCATTTTCTTTTTTTTTTTATTTTTACTTAGAGTTTCCTCTAGTTATAGATCATATCTTCATCCAGAATTGAAGAGTAATCAATATTACTCTGGATGTTGGCGTGTGATCGTTGAGGGGTTATTTATAAATAAAAACTTCCCTGCTGATTGTTCAACATTTATTATTTTACTTATCATTTTTAAGTAAATAAACTCTAAGAATATCCCCGCATATAGCCAACTTCTATTTTAATATTACTATTAAAAATCCCCGATGTCAAGGTGCCAAACTGCGCACTCAATTTGTACTCTCTGGCGCAATTAGCCTGTTATCCCTAGCGTAGCTTTTTCAAAAATCCAAGACCTTTCCTTTCGACGCAACTTCATCCTATAGGTTTCTTGTTGTAAACCTAAGTACGGACTAGGCTATTGCGTTATTTTGTAATTTATATATAACCTATAGCGTTTTAACAAGTTAAGTTTAACCTGCGCATCGGTAAGCCAAAGCTTACCTTATATTTTTCTATGGGTATTCATCCCACTTTTCAATTTTAGTATCTGTTCAAGCCCTTGTCTAGTCAAATGAGCTTTTTTGTTCATTAATTCAACAGCCCGTTTAAAATCCTCGTAGTCTAGAACTTTTACTCCCATCAAGGGATATTTATCAAAAAAAGGTATAATAATGTCTGTTAAATCTGATAGTCTTTGAACAACAAAATAAGTAGCATTTTGTTGTTGATTTATCTTACCGCAACCAAAATAAGTCACTAAGCTTTTCATTAGAATTTGGTCTCTAGTATGTTGAGTTAATATAAATCTTATTCAAGAAGTCTCACCTAATTTGGCTTTAGACTTTTTTATACTTACCGAAAAACAACCTTCACCAGCAGTAAAACCAGATATTCAATGAGGATCTTTTATATAACCCACTGAGGATAAAGCAGGTAAAGATACAGGAGATATCTTACCAGGAATAACCAGGATCTCCTTTTTAGTATTCATAGATGCTTTAATATTAGCTATTTTCGAGATACCTTCTAACATTAAGTGCTCTTTCTTTTTTATTAAACCTATAACTTGCTTAAAAAGAATAAAATCAGATAACTTCTTAGTAATAAGGGGGTACTCATCAAAGTGGCTAATTATAACATCTAACTCTAATATTGAAGATACTCTAAATGTAGCTTCATTTACATCATAATGGATCCTAACTCTACCAATACCTCCAAAAAAGCCTTGAATTAAGTTTAAGACCTCTAAGTCTTTTTCATGCAAACGGATGGAAAACACAGGCTCTACAGTTCAACCAACCTTCATGGTTTCTTTTTTACTTATTCTAACATAAAAACTGGATTCTGCATCTGAAAAGCCTGTAATAAAGCCAGGGTTAAGTCTTATATTTAAATTATTATTTATCATTTTATTAGTAGCGGTTGTATTTTATTAAGTCACTAAGTGGGAGTCTCGTTAAGGGGTAACTCCATTAGAAACTCTAAGTCTACCTGTTGTCCATTAATATATAACCGTGCTCTTCTTTATTGTTCAATGGCCCACAGGGCTCTTCAGATAGTGCTGTTAGTTATTCAGCTATATTTGGAATGTCTTAAAAATACCAAGTTACATATAGTATGCATAGACGAATTTGAAGTGTTTGACATATATTATCCAAAACACGAGTGAGAGAGGCTTCGCATACCTCAACACCCCGTCGAATAGACCCAGAGTTTGCTAACATCATATCAAAATAACGAAGTTTAAACTATAGAGACTCCCATACCAATAGGTTATAACTTATATCCCCCTTCGTAATATTAACAATGGGGTGCTAACCCAACTTGCCCATATCTAGCTGCGTGACAGCCCGACGCCTGGGCGATCATCGTTACCTATTGGCGGTTAGTGTGTGTTTAAGAAAAGCTAAAAAAAGCAAAACGTATGAACCGCTACAATAAACTAGCCTCCTTTGTGTTGAATCAACACATAAAAAGACCTTCAGGTAAAAAAAAAGAAAACAAGTTTTCTTTTTTTTGAACCGCCCCCTCTGGGATTGAAACAAAGGTTTAGATTTCCTTTGCTTACTTAGTAAGCAAAGGAAAACAAACCTAGCGAAAGCAAAGGCGTCAAGAGAAGACGAAAACCAGTTTTCGTCTTCTCTCCGCCTAACGAAGTGAAGGTGTAGATTTTGGATGCTTACTAGATAAGCATCCAAAAACAAACCTAGCGAAAGCAAAGGCGTCAAGAGAAGACGAAAACCAGTTTTCGTCTTCTCTCCGCCTACTTCACTTTGTTAGCAAGCAATGCTACTCTAAAAAATATCCCCAATAAATGACTTTTAAACAAACCTTAGCCTTTACAGGCTAAAGATGGCTAGTTTTATCGTACTCTCAGACAGTCTCCTAAATGAAACATAATAGTCATTATCACTAGAAAAATCTTGGATACTTAAAAAAAAAATATAATGAAATGCTTTGCAAAAGATGACGTCCCTTTTATCCATCGCGGATGCGAAGGGTAGGGATATATAAATTACTCCCGGTTTCCCGGTTACTAAGAGTATACCTTACAGTAATTATTGGTAGATAATGGCTAATTCTCTACCATTGTATCACTGAAGAGCCGTCTACTCGTTGCTCTTTTACACTTAGCGTAGTAACCATTTTACTACGCCATAGGTGATTTAGATCCGCGATTACCCATTCTCTTTTCAGAATAACCACCCGCTGGGCTAGCCAAAACTCTTTGGCTTCGCTAGTGAAACAAAGGTTTAGATTTCTTTTGCTTACTTAGTAAGCAAAGGAAAACAAACCTAGGTAAAAAAAAAAGAAAACAAGTTTTCTTTTTTTTATACCTTTGCTTTTGCTAGCTATCTCCCCTTTAAGGGTTTTCCAATCTTTTTTATAAATAAAAAAGAGAGAAAAACCTATCAAGCTTAGGTTTTCGATCATACTTATAGCCAATATGTCGAATATCTTTAGTCTTCTTACCCTACCTGAGTGATTAGTTCAGCCGCACCGTGAGGCTTTTACCCCCCTACTCCTAAACCTATTTAATAACATTATTAATTTACTATGGAATGTTAGCAATATTTAGAGGAGGTTGAATCAAGCTTACAATGAATTGCCAAACTTTGATCTGATGTTTGGTAACTAAAGCTTTAGGGCTTCCCCGGAATTTGACTCTTAAACACAGAATAGATTGCCTACATCTATATAATATGTATCTTGTGATCATATGCCCCGCTTACGCGACTGAAAGACGTGTAAGTCAAACAGTAAAGCAAGATTAAGCCATTAAACTTTATAAGTAAACATAAAAATCATATAGATATCAAAGATCTTGATAACAATATAATCATAAATATTATTCAATAAAAAAAAAGAAAAACCTAGGCGGAGAGAAGACGAAAACTGGTTTTCGTCTTCTCTTGACGCCTTTGCTTTCGCTAGGATCTCTCTCAAATTAATATTTAATTTACCATTATTTTCCATATAATAAAAATCTTACTTTCTATAAAAAATTAGGTCTAACTCAATAGAAAAATAATTGAATTGACAAATATAATAAGTTAGTATAGCCAAAAATAGACGTTATCTTCAGCTTGTTGATACCCTATCGTCTTGATAGGCTAGTTCAATAGGTGTAAATACCGATTTCACTAGGTAGGTTTTATCAAATAGTTCTTTCTTTAACTAAGGCTAATTTTTTTTTTGTATTTCTTAGTCTACTTTTATGCTAATAACCAAATATAAACCAACAACAAAATAAATGGAATGAAAACTACAGGAAAACTTTATTGTAATATATATTACAAAAAGTCACATCTATAAATTTACATGTATATATACATATACATTTACTAGTGTAACTTTGGATATACCCAGGTACTTTTTATGGGATCTGTGCCCCGCATAAACCGTCTACTAGCAATTGTCTCCCTGTGCTTTATATAAACTTTATTGATTTAATCCATCAATAAAAGAGCCACATTTTTAAGGATTAGCTAAGAGAATAAGCCACCTTCTAACCGAAGGTAGCCCTATCTCAACCATAATAAACAAAGTAAAGGTCTTTCAACATTATTTAACAATTACCTTCTACTACTAAAACTTTATCTATCATAGTCCATAATTAGTAACAGTAAAGCTGCATAGGGTCTAAACGGCCAAGGTATTCCGCTACCTTCATGACGGCCAGATTTATCTGTAAAAAAAATAAAAAGAGTGATAACAGCTTAAAAAAAGATCAATATATAAACATAGACCGTTTTATTTTCTAAGTCTATTCATATTAGATTTTATTTCTTTAATTTCGTTTAACCCTTGGTTAGTTATACCATTTTTCATGATATTAGCTACAGCACAAAAATCATTAAAGTCTTGTAGTTTAACTCCTATCACATGGTATTTTTTAAAAAAAGGAATGATATTTTCTGAGATATCACTTAGTTTTCTCACTCTGAAGTCTACGATATCTCCACGCATACGCACAGATCCACAACCAAAATGGGAAATAAATTTTTCCATTAAGTGTCTATCTCTACGATGCTGAGTGATTTGGAATGTCAATTGAATATTAGTTTCTTTCGTTTTATCTATGTCCACCAAGAAACTACCTTCACCGCTCACGAACCCAGCTATTCAGTTACCATCCGGCAATTCTTTAGCAATTAGTGGTCTTTCACGTGGCTCTATATGAGGAAATGCTTTGCGTAAATCTTTGGAAAGACCTTCATTACTTGAAGCTCTTATTGATACGATTGTTTGTAAACCTTCTATAGTAAGATGCTTTTTGGCAATCATTAAAAGGTAAACTTGTTTAAAAAGTAAATAATCTGCTAATTTTTGAGTGACTAAAGGATAGTCATCGAAAAATGAAATAATAGTAGCCATACTTTTAATACCATCAACCCTTAGTGAAGCTGTAGGGTGAACACCCTCATCTATATATATCTTTCCAACACCTATCGTATCAACAATACACTGTAGAACATATTTATCCCTTATGTGTAACTTTACACTAAAATAAAGTCTAACAGATAAAGGGGGTAAACCTACATTTTTATCAGTGTAAATAGAAGGGTTAAAAGCGTCACCTTTAAACCCACTATTTTTCCTTACAGATATATTGAAACAACCCTCAGCGTCGATTATACCTGCTACAATATTACCAGATAACTTTTTCGATGGAATGTGAACACCGCCAGTACTAAATTTTCTACTCATATCAGGTGAAAATAGAATACTAACGGTTATTGTTGACAATCTATTTTCTGAATAAAAACCTCTTTTTACATTTTTTACTAAGAAAGGATTCTGGTTTGATAATCCCTTTCGAGACCCATTAGAATACACCTTAATCACAAAAGACCTCTTGTACATTTTGTGATACCTACCGTCTACTCGTTGCTCTTTTACAAAACCAGGTTGGCTTGTGGGGTATACTGGTATTGATTTAGATCCGCGGTTGCCCATTTCTCTTTCGACAGGCAAGACCAAAATATACTTATATTTTGGTCTTGCCAGCCCAGCTCGCGGTTTTAATAAACCGCGAGCCAGGGTCATATTCTGAGTTTTTACCATACCTGAGTAATTAGTTCAGCCACTTACATACTTTCGTATATAGCTTGGTATCAGAATCTTTAGGGGGTTCCCGGAGTTTGATAGTTTCGCTCACAAAGACGATATTCCTAACATCGTCAAGTAAGACCCTTATAGGTAAGGCCGCCATTGATCGGGGGTTCCTTCAAAACCTAACTTATATTAGTCAGTTAAGAAAATCCGTTAACCAGCCGACATAGGGCAGAAATCACACTCAATACTTTGATTTTACATCTTACGCAAAGTGCTTTGTTTTAATTAAACAGTCGTACAACACCATTCTATGCCTCCTCTTCTCTTAATATTAATCAAGACGAATGGCCAACCTTCTCCCGAAGTTACGGAGTCAATTTGCCGAGTTCCTTAATGATTGTTAGCTCAAACGCCTTCGTATTCTCTACTAGCTTACTTGCGGTAGTATTTAGGTACGGTTTGAATACAAGTATCCCCTTTTATTTTTAACTTATTTCACAGGGGATTAACCTTATATGTCTCAAATTATTTTCCAGAACCTTACTTCTCTTTATAGTAAGGTTGTTTCCATAAGTACTCATCGTTATATCCTTTAGGAAGTATATAAACTTAGAGGCCGTTGATGAATAAAAACCATAAGCTTTAGGCGAGGGTAAAACCCTTTATCGTTACTCATGTCAGCATTATCACTAGGGATATTATTATACTATATTATCAAACATTCTTGATAAGAATGTTTTTTTACATATTTACCCTACGTTCCGCTACCCTATAAATATTATATTACCTGAGGATCGAACAACTGCTAGGATGAGAAAATGTAAAATTTTTCTACCTCCTTTTTATGAGCTGAGGTTCTACATTTGCGATATATTTGGTACTATGTACCGCCATCAGGACAATAATGACTACAAGAATATTTATAGACAAGGTGTCGGTATATTGTTTAGATCCGTTCTATTTTCGGCGCTTTTTACTTTAAATATTTCCTTTACTTGGACCAGTGCTCTGTTACGCATAACCATCAGATTTATCATACAAATAATAAACAGATAGTACTTACAAAGAATTAGATAATGGTCTACTATTATCTAAAAATTTGCACATCTTTTTTAAAGGGAGGTTTGACCTGTCTACTAGGTTATGTAAAAGAATATTAATATTAGTTAATATCTCTAAGAGTGTTCATTTTAGATTTTAGTAGTCTTATCTGTTCTAAGCCGTCTACTGTTAAATGCTTTTTATCTCCAATAAGCTTTGCTACTTTACAAAAGTCATTATAATTATCCAATTTAACTCCAATTATAGGATACTTTTCCAAAAACGGGATTATCTTAGAAGTTATATCCATAAATTTTGTTACTTGAAAATCTACGATATCTCCACGTTCAGAAGTAAAACCACAACCTAAATAACTAACTAATCTCTCCATTAAAAATTTATCCCGAGACTGTTGAGTTATTTGAAATCTTAATTGTACCTGATGACCTATTACATGGTTAGCTGAATTAAACACTCTAACCATGAAACTTCCCTCACCACTTGCAAATCCTGCAACCCAGTTAGGATCAGGTATTTCTTTAATAATTTCACGTCTTTTCATATTAACAGGTTCAAGTTTAGGGAATGCTTCTTTTAATTGATCTGGTAGACCTTTATTATTTAAAGCTTTCATTGCCACTAATGTCTTTAAACCTTCCATAGTAAGATGTTGTTTATTTAGGATGAATTCATAGGCTTTTTTGAAAAGTAAATAATCTGTCCATTTTGGAGTAATTAGAGGATAATTGTCGAAAAATTTTATAATAGTAGACATATCCTTAAAAGAGGATACCTGTAGTTCAACTGAATCTGGCCGAGTTTTAGATTTATAAATTTTTCCAACCCCTAATGTGGATTGAATTCATTTTAAAATCTTTTCATCTTTTAAGTGTAACCCTATTTGGAAATAAAGTCTAACAGATAATGGCATAGTATTATCTAATCCATTTGTTTTTTCACTATAAAGAGACGGAGATCAAGGGTTGCCCTTATATATTTTTAATAATAGAAATACGGAAACAACCTTCAGCATCTACAAATCCAGCTACTCATCAACCTGATAATTTTTTCGGTAAAATAGTTGACGCAGTACTAAAATTTAAACCCTTAGTGAAGTTTAAACCTTTATTAACTAAAAAATGAATATTTACTCCTTTTACTGTTCTTATTAGACATAAAGGAACACTTCTCTTGTATCCGATGTTACCTACATGTTTATTATTTGCTAAGAAGGGATTCTGACTCGATAGTTTATTTCTAAACCCATTAGAGTACACCTTAAACACAAAAGGAGACCTTTTGTGTCAACTACCGTCTACTCGTTGCTCTTTTACAGACACGCTTACCTTGTCTGACTTAGATCCGCGATATTCCATTCTCTTTTCAGATATCTTCTGACTTATTACCATACATGAGTAATTAGTTCATCCACTTATATTCTTTAGAATATAGCTTGGTATCAGAAGCTTTAGGAGGTCCCCGGAGTTGGATAGTTTCTCCCACATAGATGATTTCCCATATCACCCGGTAGGTCTTAAAAAAATGGCCGCTTCTAAGCCTATTTCCTGATTGTATTTGAAAAAAAACTTCCTTTATTTCACTTAACAATAATTTCGGAACCTTCAACTCTTGTTCTGGGCTGTTTCCCTTTTGACATACACGGAGGTACCAACTTCTTAATCCAACAAAGTTGAGCAAAAGAAGGTACCTTCTCCCTAAACAGTTAGAAAATGTCTTTTTCTAACCATCCATTTAGACAACAGGCACTATTTTAAATGCCTGCTTTCAGCTAGTGGCTGAAACTAAAATAATTTTATTTGTTTTTCTTTTCTTTTTTTTTTGTTATAATATATATACCATTTATTGGTGAACTTCTTTTAATGGCATTATATATTGCTTGTCTAGTTACTCCTATAAACTGGCCAGCTTCACTTTGATTTGTAAATTCTTTTATCTCTCTAGTTTCAGTATTGAATACTGAAACTGATACTCCTTCACGTGCTAAAGTTTTACCTCTTATATTCGCTAAAGCTTCAAGTGTTAAAGGATTTTTTTTTCGATAGCTTGCAGTAGCAGAAGCTAATTTGTTTCTAGTCTCTTCACTAATTACCTTTCCTTTATGTATTGAGGATAAAATTTGTTTATGCTCAGGGGAGATCACTTTATCTCTTAACTTTTCTAAAGTTTCCTCACTATGTTTGTAGTTTTTTTTATAAAAAAAACTCCCCTAATAAAGAATATGCACGATTTAATATGTTATATTCTGGAAGGAGTAGATCAAGATAAAACTGTTCTCTTTCAAGCAGTTTAGCTTTAGGGCAATATTCCAAAATTTCTAATGTAAAGTTGTTGTGTCCATATTTTAGTAAGGCACGATGTATGGGTCTTGGATTTTTAAGTAGTTCTTTCTCATTATAATAACTTCTTAATCTTTTTGTTAAATTTAATCCACTACCAACATATATTTTACCATTCAGATTATTTACCCAACGGTAGACACCGGATTGTTCCTTATTATCTTGGAACACATCCTTTTTTAGTAATTTTGCATTACCATAACTCTTCACAGGAGAAACTAATCTAACATCTCTATCAAGAAATGTAGACATATTTATATTATTATTATTATTATTACTATTCATTGTACGTTTATGATTTTTAAAAACTTTAAGAACTACTTATTTTACTACTATTTAAACCCAACAGAAAAAAGAAAAACAAATGTAAATTATTTTATTGCCATTGCACCCTTTCGAGTGAGGCCTGACTATATCTTAAGCAAATCAACTTAAAATAGCTTTACTATTTTGGAAGATGAAATGCCAATCAACATTTAGTCGATGAACTGCACACCTTAATAAAATGAAGGTGCTTGGCTGCGGATTACCCATTTACTTACGTATATCAATTTCGATTTTACCATACCACGAGTCATTACCTGTGCCGCAAACTGTGTTACCACGTTTGTTTGGTTGAAATTGCTTTAGGGCGTACCCGTCAATTTGATGATTTTTAGCAGAAGGTTCACTTCCACTTAGGCTGTTTGTTCAATTATTGATACAACCTTATCGTACTATGTCTGATTATTTAACCTTTATCTTTGCCCTTCCGAGATCTAATACACTCCGGTAAAACCATCACGATCCCCCGATATATACAAAATAAAGAAGATTTGCCGTAGAGTTTTCTTATTTATAGTTTTAAAAAAGAAAAAGCTAGGTTCTCTTTGCCTACTGTGTAGGCAAAGTTGAACCTTCGCTTCGCTAGGCAAATCCCATCTATCTTATCGTGATCAAATACTGTACCTGCTAAGATATTTATTAAATTACCTACTTAGATAGGTTTCGCGGAAACAGATATGACCATCTTTAGCCTTTTTTTTTTATTCATATTCACAATGTATATAAATGAAAAAAGGTCCGGCAAAGCCGAGGTCCTTCTCCCTAAATAGTTTTTCACTATCCATTTTACAGATATAAATATACTTTACTTTTATTTCTTTTTTGTGGCCACATGATATAACTTTTGTATCAGTTTACCTGAATCCAGTGCTTTCTTTATAGAAGTTCTACTTACACCTATTGCTTTGGCTGCTTCAGTTAAGTTTATATATTCTATTTCCTCCATAGTATTTTTATTTTTAATTATAACAGGTATACCTAGCAAAAGCGAAGGTGTAAAAAAACCCGGTGGGGTTTTTTGAACCTATTTTGGATGTTATACTTGCTGATATTTTAGCTCGTACTTCATTTGAAAGTTCTATACCTATACGTGAAGTGGATATTTTTTTTCTATCTTCTTCAGTTAAGATTCTACCTGTTTTATTTTTTTTTTAATTACGGAATCGTAGATTCGTAGATTAAAAAAAAAATTAGCCAAAGATAAATTCTTTTTGGTATTTTCACTTACTATTCGATTTTTAAATAATTCTAACGTTTCTTTGCTATGTTTAAAACCTAAAGATGAATTTGTTAATGCTAGTATATTGTATTCGGGTTTCAAAAAGTCTAAATAAAATTGCTCTCTTACTAGTAGATCTATCTTTTCACAGTATTCTAGAATTTCAAAAGTAAATTTGGAATATCCATACTTTAAGAGAGCATTATGTATAGGTGTCTTATTTTTAAGTAAGTGTTCTGTACTATAATATTTATATAATCTTATACTAATATTACCAGAACTACCTACATATGTTTTTTTATTTTCATTGTTAATTCAACGATATATACCAGCTTTATTTCTATTTTCCTTAAAAATATTATTTT
>CAIGRR010150531.1:0-16632 GCA_903798365.1 Fraxinus sp. 1973-6204
CCTTGCTCTTCAATGTTTTTTTTTTTTTCGTAAGAATACATAAACCCTTATTCTAGACGAGATTAGGGTTATATAGGGCGTTAAAATATCTTTCCATAAAAGATTGGTTCGGAAAAGGAAACCAGAAAATTCACGTCGAAATTTAAAATTTGGTATTGTTCCTCTCATGTTGGTGCTTGGGCGACTGCATGAAGTTTCTACCATGCGACTGCATGGTAGAACGTATTTTTCATGTTGTTCACTTTGGTCCCCAAATTTTATTTCATTTACCGTTTGGCATTGCTTCCTTCTCCTTCTTCTTCCAACATTCCATGACATCACAATGTGTTACTTAGCTCAATTTCATGCTTGATTCTCTATTCGGGTAATCTTCTGCATAATTGCATTTTGGTCCCTGAAGTTTCATTTTCTTCCAATTTGGTCCTTTATTGCTCGCTTTTGCATACTCTTCATTACATCCATCAATGTAATACTACAAACACAATTTATATCGAATTAAGTCATATATCAACATATACATCAACAATTTTCCATAGTTTGTGGCCTAAATAAGTGCGCAAAACACACTTATTAGGTATGATGAACAAAACAAAACAACACTTAACTTAGTGACTCATAATGTTTGTATCCCGTTGATTCTTCTAACCAAATAATAGAGATAAACTTCAAGGTACATTAGTCACTATCTTAAGAGCTATAGCGTATAATTTGGTCCACAAATCACAAGAATAGCTTCCAAAATAAGACCAAAGTCCTATTTCTACCAATGAGAAAATTAAGGTCAAGAATTTTGGAGTTATTCCCCCAACCTTTATGTCTTTTCTAAAGTGAATTTGTTTTTTTTTTCTGATCCAATGTAGAACGGCGATTTCAGATTCATTTTGGAAATTGAACCTTCCAAAGTCATAATAATTAGACCCACAAACACGAGGAAAGAGATTAGTAAATTCCACTGAAGATTCCACAAAGAAAGTTACAAGTCATTTGGGCATTTCTTGAAAAATGTCAAATTACGAAGAAGAAATACAGGACAGGAGCAACATGACAACCTGGTCTAACCCCTTAATTGGTTTCAATTATTTTTAGTTAAATAATAGAATATACACTTGATAAACCACTGGACATTCTGTATATCTATCTATTTGTATGTATACCGTTAAAATATTATAAATCGTAGATAATAAATTTGTGGTTTGAATCCATGATCATAATTCTAACAATAGAAATAACAATAGAAGCGATCACAAAAAACCTTAGAAGATATCAGAAGGGGCTAACTTGCTCCAATCTGAAAGTTCGTGGACCAAATTTAACTTTTTAGAGTAAGGTAGAGGGTAGATGTTGTCGAAGCGATATAGATGTGATATTGGTCGGACAACTCGTTAAAAAAATGGAAACAATTACAATATTAATCGAAGATCAAACTTGCTCTGATACCATCTTAAAATATTATAAATTGTATATAAAAAACTTATTTCAGTATTATAAAATAGAAGATCATATATAGTGCTACAAGTAAATTTTAAAGGAAAGATTGTTTGATAATCATAGAATCAATTACTAAGAAAAATAATTTCACACAATTTATAAAACTATCATGAAAAATGATTTTATAAAATTTTCAACATATAGGAAGTTTTTAGTAGGTTGTCGCGATTTTGACCAAAAGGAGGGGTTTAATTAATAAAAAAATGAATCCGGAATTTTGCTCTCTTTCCCGATTCGGGGAAGAGAGCAGGCCTGTTTTCTGCTATCGAGGAAATGTAAAGGATGGATGCATGGATGGATGGATACATTTGAGATTGAAATTTAATCTTTGATGTAATTTAGTAGTTATTGTTTTGATAATATCAACCAAAGCTTTTATTTCTTTTCCATGGACTTCATAACACCATCGGTCACGAAAATGTGTCTAGGTTTTTCCAGTCTGCACTCATTAACACAACAGGAAATATGTTGTCAAGAACTAAATTTCAAAAAACACCTTGAGGAAGAAATATTAAGATTTTTTACTGTACATTGTTGGTCGCCAAATGTGGCTAAAGCCTCCTTTCGTGAAAATGTGCCAATTAGGACATTTGAATAAATGTATCAGACGAGTAAATAGTTTTAGTAATATTGAATATGATGATAGATATATTAACGAAAGCTGGAACGTCCTTAAATCATTCTTTACAAAAAAATTGTTTCAAATGACAACTATTTTGGTTGGTTCTAGAGACAAAATTGTGCTATCTTTAGCATTTGAAGTTGTCGCTAGAAATGTTGTTTTAATCTTTTCAAGTCTAGCCACAACTCCCCTCATATCGAGTCTTTCCACAGGAGAACTGGCCAAACATTCCATCGCCAAAGCCAGAATGGATGAGACGCATTTCTCCTTTGCAGAGAAATTTTGGTCTACTCTTCCAAGCAAATTGGTGTCCACAACTTCAGTTATGGTATTTTCAGCTAATGAGTGCCCCACCCAACTTTTCAAGCTCATTTTTTCACCAAACATCTCGTCTGTCGGCTTCTTTCTTGTATACATCTCCAGCAGCATTATACCAAAGCCGTAGACATCGCCACTAGTGGATACTATTCCTTCGGTTCCATATTCTACATTGACGTTAAGAATTCATAAGATCAGTTCACAAGTTTAAAAGCTGACAATTGAAGATTTTTCACATTTTTATTGAAGAAAAGTAAATCTAACAAATTGAAATTGTACATCACCTGGTGCCATATATCCAATTGTTGATAAGGTCTTTGTTTGAGCCATTGACTCCCCTTGATCGAAGAGTTTGGCTATACCAAAATCACCAACATGTCCCACCATATCTTCGTCAAGCAGGACATTGCTAGGCTTTAAATCACAATGAAGGATAGTGAATGACAGACCATGGTGTAGATATTCTAAAGCCAATGCAACATCAATTGCTATATTTAATCTCTTTAATATGTCCAAAAAGTAGTTATGGGAATATAACCATTTCTCGAGACTCCCGTTAGGCATGTACTCCAAGATCAGGGCTTTGAACTCTGTGTTACTGCAATATCCAATGGTTTTGACTAAATTCCGATGGCGAATAGTGTTCAGTACCTCGCTTTCTATATCAAAACTCCTATTTACTCGTTCTGACAGGAAGTGGAAAACCTTCACTGCAACATTTAATCCATCAGAAAGTGTTCCTTTATAAACTGAACCAAAACTTCCACTTCCAAGTATGTTGATTTCACTAAAGGAATTTGTTGCTTCTTGAAGTTCTTGATAAGAAATTCTTCTCCACAAAAGACCTAATGAATTTTCGCTCTTTGGTAGTTCTCTGTAAGATTTTCGTCTTCTTAGCATCAAAAGGGTTATGCTCATTGCAATAATAATTGCTACGATTGGAGGAAGAATATATTTCATTAATGCCCCCACGTTCTTTGACTTTGATCTTTCAAGTTTTTTCCCACAATGCGGAAACTGTTGTCGAGTTTCACTGCAGAGAGCATAGTTCTGAGCAAATGATTGAGCAGTGAAGTTTGCAAAACGTCCTCCGACAGGAATCTCTCCCTCTAGTTTGTTGTGAGACCCATCAAAGTATTCTAGATAGTTAAGTGTCTCTAATGACTTCGGAATCAATCCAGAAAAATTATTATAGGACAGATCCAAGAATTCCAAGCTCCTCATATTTCCTAAAGACTCAGGAATAGATCCTTGAAATTTATTATGTGCAAAAGATAGTGAAACCAATGATTCCATGGCATCAGTAGAACTTGGGATATCACCCGAGAATTGATTTTGCGATAAGTCTAGTTTGTTGATAACCTTCAGATTTTTTATTTCCGAAGGTAGGGAGCCTCTTAAACTGTTCGAGGACAAGTTTAATTCCAGGAGATCATTAAGGTTCCACAAATTCGAAGGTACAGTAGACTTCAATTTGTTGGAGTCTAAGTAGAGTCTTCTGAAAGATTTAAGTTCGCCCAAACACGAGGGATTGATCCATGAAGCGTATTGTTACTCAGATACAAGTCACCCAAATTGCTTAAATGGCAAAGCTCAGCAGGGATGTATCCATCAAGTTTATTGTGTTCAAGATAAATACGTTGAAGGTGTCTTAATTTTCCTAGTGATCTTGGGATGAATCCCATCAACTGATTGTTATCTAAATACAAATCTGCCAAGCTGCTTAAGTTTCCAATCTCGGCAGGAATAGCACCCATAATGTGGCATCCAAATGCTCTGAATACTTGAAGGGAAGTGGAGAAATTCCCAATTGATGCTGGGAGGATACCGTTTAGCTGATTCAAAGATACTTCAAAAAAATCCAAATATCGGCAATTTGTTAATGAAGAGAAAAAACTTAACTCCAGACTCGAAGACTCTCCGGTCAAATTATTTTCTCCAATTAAAAGGCGTCGTAGAAGTCTTAGATTACCAAAGTTTGGAATTGTGCCAGTCAAAGAGTTGCTGCCCATGTGTAAGATGGTAAGCTTAGAAGCATTGGTGATAGTGCTTGGAATTACTCCAGTGAGTCTGTTGTCACCCAGATAAAGCTCTTCAAGATTCGGAAGTGAGAGGCCAATGGTTGAAGGAAGATGGCCTGAAAACTGATTGGCTGAAAGTTCCATCATCTTCACTGTTGATATATTGAACATGGATGTGGGGATGGTGCCAAATAAGCTGTTGTTGTGGACATTAACTCTCTCAAGGCTAAGATTTCCAAGCTCATCTGGTAATTCACCTACCACCATTTAATGACTTTTAGTCCATCTAACTTTTGTCCTAAATTATTTCTTTGATGTAAAAAAAAATTCATATGAATTTGATAGCAGAAATCTTTTCAGTTATCTTAACCAACTAATTAGCTCTTTTTTCCTTGCTCACAATTTTTATTTTTCTCTACTCGGAATTTGTCTTATAATATACTTCTCCTTCTCAAAGTTTTTTCATGCTTACCATCTTTATGGTTTAATAATTAGATGAAAAGAAGTCTCTATTCATGTTACTAGGACAGTACTCAAACTAAGTCAAAGTAATAGTGAACTTAAATATTATGCATCCTAGCTGATATTGTATGTATTAAATGACTCAAAACTCCTTCACTCACTAGATTGCAAAGGTGAAAAATGGATGGAAAGAAAATGAATTTCAAATAAATGAATTGTCTAGAAATTGTTTTATTGAAAATTGTAATTAATTGCACCTGGAAAATGTTGAAAATTTGGTGTCCATTTGACATTGTTTTTCATGAAAATTGTCCATTAAAGTGATAATTTCTTTTATCATTGGGTCTATAATTTGTTTCCATTACCAAAAGAAAAAAAAATTTAAAAATTATCATACTGAATACCATTCGTTTGACTTTATTTTGCATGAAAATTGTTAATAAAAGTAATAATTTTTTCCAAAAAAACCTGGAAAATCAAAACCAACCAAAAAAACAAGAAATCTTTTTCCTCCAAAAGCTGGAAAGTAGGCGCGTGGGTGGAGTAAGTGGAACTGTCAAACGGTGCAAAACTTGAAAAATGGAAAACATTTTCCAAGTTCCATGAAAAATGTTGCCCATCAATCAAACAAGGCAGTGCATTTCATAAACATGTTAAATATTTATTTGGTGTTAGTTGATGGCATCTTCATCTACTTTTTGTTGTACCTCTCGTCGTGACTTCACCGTTATGTGAATGGGGAGACATTCGAAAAATTCACCAGAGTTGACTTTTATTTACTTAGGAGAAGAATTAAGAAACTTGAAAATTGTAGTCGTGTTCATCATTAACAACGTCAATTGTTACATGATTCGATAATGGCTGGAAGTTTCTCAAGTTTCAGGTCATTTGATAGCGTTGTTGCACAGTTAATGCCATGAAGGGGATTGATACATATCCATCTAATGTGCGAACAGATCTAGGACCATTGAAAGACCTAAATGCAGTTTTTAATGAGGAAAAATGAACACGTGTTAATATGAAGAAGACACGTAGAATAGTTACGTTTTTTCACACGGCGTTCGTCTCCAACATGATCTGTTTTGCGAACTGATTGATATGGTGCATCATGGAGTATGTGTTGCTATGGTCAAATCTAAATGACCAATTCCAAATCGGGCTGAAATTTCTTTAAAATGAGAATATGACTTTTTATTTTTATTTTTATGAATTACAGTGACTATTGAGGTCATTAACCCATGGGGGAACATTCGAAAAACCAAAGTTGACTTTTATTTACTTAGGAGAAGAATTAAGAAACTTGAAAACTGTAGTCGTGTTCATCATTAACAACGTCAGTTGTTACATGATTCGATAATGGCTGGAAGTTTCTCAAGTTTCAGGTCATTTGATAGTGTTGTTGCACAGTTAATGCCATGGAGGGGATTGATACATATCCATCTAATGTGCGAACAGATCTAGGACCATTGAAAGACCTAATTGCAATTTTTAATGAGGAAAAATGAACACTTGTTAATATGATTCTATGAAGAAGACACGTAGAATAGTTCCGTTTTTGCACACGGCGTTCGTCTCCAACATGATCTGTTTTGCGAACTGATTGATATGGTGCATCATGGAGTATGTGTTGCTATGGTCAAATCTAAATGACCAATTAAAGTTGGATATACTACAATTCCAAATCGGGCTGAAATTTCTTTAAAATGAGAATATGACTTTTTATTTTTATTTTTATTTTTATGAATTGATAATCTTAAATACGAAAGTTCATTGATTTTCATGTCACATTGACAGTTTAGTCATTATATATTTTGACTACAAATGAGATAACATTATTTATTTGATAGATAGACATAATTAATGATATGATCGAACTTTATATAATTAGATGAATATTATGATGCTAAATTATTATTCTCAATTAAAGTACGGATGTACCCCATATTTTGTGGGGGTGGCATTGTTTTCTTGAAATGATAAACCGCACTATACTTTTTGTTAGGTCCAAATTTTATTGATTATGTGCTCAAAATCATAGTTATTGAATTGTAATTAAATTCAAAGAGTCGAGGTTTGTAGTACATGTCTTAAGGAGTCAAGGTCTCTAAAGGTGAAACGAGGAGTAAAAATCGTCGTAAAACTGCTCGCTACCTGTCTTAGAAGGGCTCGAGCATCTTATTCAGGGTCTCACTTCAACAGTTTTTACAACCCTGTTGAAGTGCAACCAAACAAATTATGGCCTTGTTTATACGCCCAACAACTGAATGTCCCTAAACATCCAATTTGAACACAGTAAAATCTCATCAACAAAGCATCAAGAAACAAAAAAGAATATTGAGGGGTGGCAAAGACATCGACAAACAAGATCTCAAAAAAAAAAAAAAAATCGACAAATTTCAGCAATTTCATCGTGCAGCTAGAAAACAGAATATTGAAGTCTAGCAAGCTAATAGAATTCTATCAGTTTCACTGTGCAGCAAAAAAAATAGAATTTGAAAGTGCTAATTTCTGTCTAGTTGTTAGTTGTTCAAAAACATAAAAAAAAAAAATACAATTAAGCCTTATGTAGCCCCTATTATTACAGTGATTGAACCATAAACATATTCAATTCAGCCCCTACATGTGCAGTGATTGAATGAAATCTTTGATGGGATCCAAGAAAGGCAAAAAGCAATCAAGGGTTCGATATATGTTGAGGAGAGTCCAAGGGAAAATTCGAGATCAAATAGAGTTGATGAAGCCATGCAATCAGTTGTTCAAGCTATGGAGTCCAAGAAGGTGAAGTTAACAAGTCAAAGATCAAGTTCTATGTTGGACATGAGAGCGAAAACAAGCTGGAATGCATTGGAATCAAGAACTCAAACTTGGAGGCAAGACATGCTCCTATGCGACCGCATAGTACAAACCTGAGTGCGGTCGCATGCCTCCATATTGAAATCACACTAAAGGCTGGAGAAAGGCCTATGTCACCGCATGCTCTACACCTACGTGGCCGCATAAAGCAAAACTAGGATGCATTTTTTTCCAAATTTCACCTAAAACGTTTTGATATCTTTTAAAACTTTATTTCATTTTAATTAGGTTTTAGTGATTTCAAATAAATATGATTATTCTTTTCATTGTAAAAACACACAATTTGAGAGATATTATTGTGATGCAAGTTGTTTTCAACTCGGTTTTCATTAAATTAATTCTGAACTTATCAAGAATTAAATTATTGTGGCGTACAATAATTTAAGGGCATGTTCGGTAGAGATTAAAATCAGATTAAAATTGAAAAACTAACCGTTAATGTTGACTTTTATTAGACAAGTGAAACCCAATATTTTCAATTTTAATTGGATTAAAATCTATACCAAACATACCCTAAGTAAGGTTCATAAATTTAGTGATCATTGGCTCAAGATATTGTTGACGATTGTTTTGGTTCTTTGGTTCAATAATTTATTGGGTCGAGTTTTTCAAACGTTGATTCTTGACTTTATTAGGTTTGATCTAATCTGTCGTGGGTTTCGTAACTTCAATTGCTACATGTGTTGACATCAATTGGTACCAGAGCTTGACTCCAAAAATCAAGATTATATCATTTCATTCCTTGTTTGTTTATTTGTTTATTTTTTTTTTTGTGTTTTCAACTTCGTTCTTCGTGTTCTTCATCTTTTGAATCATTCAATCTAATTAAATTACCAAAAAATTCAAAAAGTTGCTTGTGGGCTAAATTAGTGCCCAAATAAATTCTTTTTCGATTTTTGGGTTCTTTGTTAATGCTCGCGCATTTAGTAAAGAAAGAGATTCGAAATTAAAAAAAAAAAGTGTTTAAGTCCGAATTCAAGAAATTTATCCTTGACGTTTCCATTCAACATTCAAATTCCTAATTCTTGAATCATTCTAGAATCACTTTCCTTACTCAATTCTACAGGGGTTGAATGTTTTTAATTGAGAACGAGTTAATTCTTTAAAACACTTGCAAGGAAGCATTGAGTGAAAAAAGACAGAATGGTGAGACTAATAGAGGGAAAAAATTAAATTGAGTGATACACAAATGTACATATATTATTCTAGATTTAGGACGTTCGATAGAGCCGATTCTACTTCAAGCGCGAAGAATAGCCAAGCCATTACGACATAAGAGATGATACGACAATTTAAAAGGTTGTTTAGTGATATTGAAAATAATATGGATAGGTAAGAGGCGTGGATGGATAGGCAAGGCACATCGCTTGCTAATTTGCGTAGGGAACAACCTAGAAAAGTTCAAAACACAAGGATGCAAGATAGGCAAGATCTTATAGTGGATATTGGTGGTGAAAATGAAATGGGTAGTGAAATTAATGATGATGCATTAGTAAAGGCTAAAATATGAAGGATGAGGAATAGATGAGATAGGCATAATATGAGGGCTATAGATTATATTGGAGATGAAGTTGATAGAAATATGGACAATATTAAAATGATAATTCCTTCATTCAAAGGAAGAAGCGACCCGGAGGCATATTTGGAGTGGGAGAAGAAGATAAACCTTATATTTGATTGCCATAACTACTCGAAGGAGGAAAAGGTAAAACTTGCCATCGTTGAGTTTACTTATTATGCTATCATTTGGTGAGATCAAATAGCAACATCTAGGAGGAGGAATCATGAGAGGCCTATTGAAACATAGGGAGAATTAAAAGCTATCATGAGGAAGATGCTCGTTCCTAATCATTACTAAGGGGATCTTTATAAAAAATTACAAAGCCTTTATCAAGGATTTAGGAGCGTGGAAGATTATCATAATGAGATAGAGATTGCTTTGATTAGAGCGAATGTTGAGGAGGATCAGGAGGCTACCATGGCCCGATTCTTGAATGGTTTGAATAGGAAAATAGCTAATGTGGTAGAACTACAACATTATGTGGAGTTGTAGGACATGCAACTGTAGTTCTGAAGGTGGAGAGACAGTTGAAGAGAAATGGGGCAGTTAGATATCTCTCGGGTTCTAACTCTTCTTGGAAATCGAAGTGAGATGATAATAGAGGTGATTGGGCTATTTCGAATAGTAAGACCGAACCACCAAGGGGAGAGGAGGAAATTGCTAGCAAAATTACACCTAAAACGGAGTTTTCGAAGAATTGGGATATCAAATACTTTAGATGTTTGGGATCGGGTCACATTGCTTCTCAATATCCTAATAAAAGGGCAATGATTTTGTGTGAGAATGGAGGAGTGGTGAGTGATAGTGATGGTGATGATATGCCCTCGTTAGATGATGCTAGTGATGGTGATGGAGTATAGTGGTGAGTTACTTGTGGTGATGCATTCTCTTATTACACAAATTGAATTGGATGATGTGGAGCAGCAATAGGTTTCATTCTAGATGCCATGTCAAAAATAAGGTATGTAGTTTTATTGTTGATGAGGGTAGTTGTACTAATATTGCTAGTACTACACTTGTTGAGAAATTATGATTGATTATGATAAAACATCATAAGCCTTATAAATTACAGTGATTTAGGTTATGTAGGCAAGTTTTGGTGAATTTTTCAATTGTGAGGTATAGTGAGGAAGTGAGGTGTGATGTAATTTCTATACATGCATGCTAGATACATTTTGTTGGGAAGGCCATGATAGTATAATAGAAAGGTGAAACATGTTGGATTCAAGAATCTGTACAACTTTGTAAAAGATGGGAGAGCTATTACTTTTGTACCATTAACACCACAACAGGTCTATGAGAACCAATTGAGATTGAGAAGTGATGAAGGAAAGAAAAACAAAGAAAGATGAAAGGAGATTAGAAGAGAAGATAGTGAGGTAACTAATTGTGAGAAAAGTAGCAGAACCACAAGAGAGAAAATAAATAGAATCTTTTGAGAGAAGAGAATAATAAAAAATGAGTTTTTTATGCAAAAAATAGTGAGATTTAGAGGACTTTAGTAAGAACTAATAAACCCCTCCCCAATTTGGATATTTCTTTATTACAGGAACTCAAAGACTCGTTCCATGAAAACTTATTTTGTGGGATACACCCGTTGAGTATCCAATTGATTCGATGCAAGTGGAGAATTAAATGAGTATTGAAGGTGAAACATTCAACTATGCCATGGTAAAGAATCAATACCCCATACATAGGTTAGATGATGGTCTAGCATGTAGTAATATTTTTTCACATGTGACATGTACTTTTGCATATATTAATGCATCTAATATTTCTATGAGAGTAATAAGTCATTTGTCACATGCATTCATTGGCAATCATTACTAGTTAATGATATTCTAATATGTTGCAAGAAACTAATTGAGCATGATAGACAATTGGGGGTGCATTATTGGTGATTTGAGGCATGATGATCTATATTTCAATATTGAAGTCTTTAACTATTTTTGTTCGAATTTATAGAATATGTTGGGAACTAATTTAGTATCATCTACTACTTCTACTACACGTTTTGATATGGTTTGTGATTTAAATCCGTTAACTTTGTTTGGTTTAATTACTTTAACTATTATTGTAAGTGGTAATTTAGGCGGAAAGTAGGGGATTAAATTATATGCATCTCAATGTAACAAAAGGAAGAAGCGTAAAGTAATCGAGCTAAGTGATTGGGTTTGGCTGTTTAGGAAAAAATGACTTGTTCAAATGCACAGAAGGTTAAGATTACATCTTAGAGGAGATGGGCCATTCTACGTCATTGCAAGGATTGAAAACAATTTGGATTTTCAAGGTAAGTTTGTGATAATTTGCATTTTCGTTGTTTCTTACCTTGCCTTCTTTGATTTGCCTTCTTTGATGCTAGTACAGATTCGAGATCGAATCATTTCGAAGAGGAAGGGAATGATGGGATCCAAGGAAGAAAATAAGTTATTAAGAGTTTAATATATGCTGAAGAGAGGCTAAGGCAAGTTCGAGATCAAATAGAGTCGATGAAGCCACGAAATCACTTGATCAAGTTACGGAGTCCAAAAGGATGAAGTCAACAAGCCAAAGACCAAGTTATATGTTGGGCATAGGAGCGGAAACAAGTTGGAATGCATTGAAATCAAGAACTCAAACTTGGAGGCAAGATGGACTACTATACGACTACAGAGCACAAATCTGAGTGCAGTCGCGTGCCTCCATACCGAAACTACACTGAAGGCTGAAGAAAGGCCTATGCAACCATATGTTCTACACTTATGTGGTCGAATAGTGCAAAACTGGGACGCGTATTTTTCTAAAATTCGCCTAAACTTCTATTTAAGTTAAAACTCTTTTATGGTATCTTTTTTATATATTTTAAATCTTAATTTCATTTTTAATTGGGTTTTAGGGATTTCATATATATATATGATTATTCTTTTTCAATGTAAAAATAAACAATTTGAGAGATATTATTGTGAAACATATTACTTTCAACTCGTTCTTCGTTGAATTAATTCCGAACTTATCAAGAATTAAATTCTTGTGACGTTCAATAATTTAAGTAAGTTCATAAGTTTTGTGATCACGGGGTCAAAATATTGTTGGTGATTGTCTTGATTTTTAGGTTCAATAATTCATTATGTTGAGATTTTCAAACGTTGATTCTTGTCTTTTTAGGGTTTGATCTAATCTATTGTGTGTTTCGTAACTTCAATTGCTACGTGTGTTCGTATTAAATTTGGGTTAAGATAATGTTACCCTAGTTTTTTTAAAAATAAAATTGTTTTTTTTTTTTTCTGTTGAGTTAACGGAGTATTTGAAGGTAGGAGCATGGAAGGACCTTTTCCGCAATGAAAGGTGAAAGTGGGAGTAAAATTGTCAAAAAAGAAAAGTAGAGACGTTTTGAACAAAAACATTGAAAGGAATGGACGTTTTGTACTAATTAGCCTATTATTATGGTAGATTGGTGAATTATTGGGCCGAGCTAGATTATGATAATATTTTCTAATAAGGGCATAACAAAAATACAAATCGAATTTTGTTATTTGTAACTAATAATTGTATATAATGGATTACCTATTATGATGTGGAGGGAATAGATTTGATGAAAAAAACATATTGTGTTTTAAATTGACAGTGGTACAGTGTCATGAAACACTATATAATTCATTGTATAAAGTGGAAATTGCATGGAACCAGAATTTTCAAGTTAACATTTCAAAAATCAGATTCAAAGTTTATTTTTACAAAAATCAGATCATAATTAAACATTAAAATATTAATAATAATATTTTAAAACTAAATTAATCTATATACCCACCATATCCCCCAAACCCTATTANAGAGGAAATTACATGGAACCGGAATCTTTAACTTAACATTTCAAAAATCATATTCAAGGTTTATTTTTACAAAAATCAGATCATAATTAAACATTAAAATATTAATAATAATATTTTAAAACTAAATTAATCTATATACCCACCATATCCTCCAAACCCTATTATTTTCCTCCCTCCCTCCTCTCTCTACATCTCTCTCCCCTCTCTAACTCCTCTCTCTACAGCGCCGGCGAGACTACAATATAACATGAGAGGTGTCGGCGGCGTCTTCCAGAGTAAGAAGATCTGAACGACGAGTGTGGTGTGGTGTTGATGCTATTTGTGGTGGTGGTGGTGCAAGTGAATGTCGTGGCTGTGGTGGTGGAGATAGACGATGTGGAAGGTAGTGGTGGCAACAGATGCGACGGTAGTGGCAGTTCTCTCATCTCCTCTTCTTTCTCTCTTCACTACCATCTCTATAATTTCAAATCCAAACCTACCAAGACACTCACCTCGCCTAATTTCAAATCCTAAAACCACCTCCATTCTTCCTTACCTCACAAACCCTAATTTATTTTAACAAATATCTCCACCTTTCATTTTTCGACGAGTCTACACTTTCATTCTCCGGCAATTCTTTACGGCGTACAATGGCGTACTAGCGCCCAACAACAGGCGTAGCAGGCGCCTCGTGCCACTGCAGTCGTGCGCAATGGCAACGATTGGCGCTACATGCACGAAAAGGCAGCAACACGGTGGTGTGGTGTTGATGGTTATAGTGTTCATGTTTTGTGTTGAATGGATCTCTGTTGGTATGGTGGTGTTTGGCGACACACTGATCTAAGCATCGTCGGTGTTCAGATCGTCGCTGTAACGACGCTAGCTGTGATTTTGGGGGTGTTTTCTTCTTCCTTCTTGCTTAGTCGACATATTTGGTATTTTAGGATGATTTTAATTTGTTATTTTTTGTGCGGTGGAGTTGTTTGTAGATGTGGTGGTGCGTTCTGCGAAGGTGACGATGGCAGTTTGGGAATTTTTTAGTGGGGTTGGTGGTGGCTGTGTGGCGGTGGCAATGAGGCATCGTGGTTGCTGTGGTGGTCGTGGTGGTGATGGCGGTTCGAGAATTTTCAGTGGGGTTGGTGGTTGCTGTATGGCTGAGATAAAGCTAGAAGAGATGGTAATTGTGGTGGCGACTGTAATGGAGATGGTGGTGGCGGTGGCGGTGGCGGTGGCGATGATTGTAGTGTTGGGGATTTTTTGGGTTGTAGGGAGGGGGTGGGGGTGCTGAGGTGGTGTGGGTAGTCGTGGTCGTGGTCGTGGTGATGTCGATATTTTTAGATGATGGTTAGTGGTTCTGACGACGGGATTTCGGTTGCCATGCTGTTGGTGGCAGTTGTGAGATTTTAGTCACAAGTGTTGGTGGTGGTCACATATTATTTGGTCGTTTGATTAATCTGTGATCCATAGATAATATTTGATCAATAAAAAAAGATAAATTGTGACGAAAAATAATATGTGATCTAAAAAATTGTTAATTTGTGACCGATAATTTGATAATGTTTGACTGTATTCATTTGTGACTTATAATGTTTGTGATTTGTGAACGATGAATAAGTTGTGACGTTTTAATTTTTTTATTGTGACCGATGAATAAATTGTGACCTATAAAATTTCGAAATTATGACCTATAAAATTTCAAATTCGTGATCGTAAATTAATTTGTGACTTATAAAATTTCTGATTTGTGACCGATTAACAAATTGTGACGTATAAAAGTTTTGAATTGTAACTGATGAACAAATTGTGACCAAAAATATTTTTGAATTATAACATGAAAAATTTGTTATTTGTGACCAAATTATATGGAATTGTGACCTTAATATATTTAATAATAAAACATATGATTAATTAATTAATTTAAACATAAAATTTTAAAAAAATCTGAGATTTGAAATTTTAAACATTAAAAATCTGAAATTTGGAATGTTTTACTCTATCTCTTAAATTTAAAGTGGGTGAAACTAAACTTCTTACTTATTAAATTCTCTTGTATAAATCTTAGGAAAATGCTCGGCGTACAGGGCAGTTTTTCACAGGGGCATTTACTGTAGCGGAGGGGTCCACCTACTGTATTAAAAAAAAATGTTTCCCCTTGTATAAATTTTAGGAAAATGCCCTACGTACAAGATAGTTTTTCACAGGGGCCATACAGGCTCACCCACTGTATTAAAAAAAAAAAATGTTTCCCCCCTCCTCCCTCCCCCCCAATGTGTGTAACCTGGCAGGGGCATGTGAAAGCAGCCCATATACTTGTAGCAGCTGCCTAAATCTTAATGTATATATAGCAAAATACAAAGGCTTAATAGCATAAAACGTCCATACGTTTCAATTTTTTACATTTTCACCCTTATTTCAACGTTTCATTGCGGAAAACGTCATTTTCACCTATTTTTAACGTAAAATGATCAATATACCCTTATATATAAATAAAATAAAATATAAATTGTAATCTAACTCCAAAACTTTTAAAAAAATTACAAATGAGTCCAAAATTTAAGAAAATATACTCAAGAATCACTGTCTGCTGCTTGCTCTGCTCAAAGCTTAAAACCCAAAAAATTCTCTGTTTGTAGCTTACCCAACTCATTTTTAGTGGCATTTCTTGAGAAAAAAGAAGAAAAAATTCTCTGTCTAGGAAAGTGCAGAAATTTTGTCAAAATTGTAACCCTAATTGGAAATGTTTTGTAATACTTAATCTCGAACCTTTTTAGATAAATTTGTGGGCTTTAGTTGAAATTTAAGGACATTGAATTGAATCGTATGGAGAGATTGAGATCTAAGAGGTATTATTATGACTAGGACAATGATTCCGAAAACTTACACTCAAGGACAAAACCACGATATAATGGTTCCATAGCAGCGGCGAAGGAGGAGGCCGGGTAGGAGGAGGATAACATTATGTTTCTGGTAACCATCGTCGATCTGTTGCGGGAGGTTGGAGTGGGGGTGGTGGACGGAAAGTGTAGGACCTTTCATTGATGGTTACAACCAGTTATCGAATTCTTTGCCGTGATTTGGGATTTTCTTAAATTTTGGATTCAATTGCATTTTTAAAAAGTTTAGGAGTAAGATTACAATTTATTCTTTATTTTTCTTTTCTTTTTATTTCTTATTTTATTTATATAGAAGGATATATTGGTCATTTTACGTTAAAAATATGTAAAAATGACGTTTTCCGCAATGAAACTTTGAAATAAGGGTGAAAATGTAAAATATTGAAACGTATGTACGTTTTGCACACTACATGCCAAACGTAGTGACGCTCTGAGCTATTAAGTCAAATACAAACCCATTTAGAATGACAGGGACACAACCGGTATTGGAAGTTTTTATTAAGGGCTTTATCGAGAACACAACAGGTCCGATTCCCCACCCAACACAAACACAATACAAGCGTAGAGAGAGAGAGAGAGAGAGAGAGAGAGAGAGGCCAAAGAGTTACATAGAAGGAATTTGATC
>CAIGRR010150534.1:0-31677 GCA_903798365.1 Fraxinus sp. 1973-6204
ATATTTATAGAGGAGGGTATAATGGTCATTTTATGTTAAAAATTGGTGAAAAAGACGTTTTGCGCAAGAAAATGCAAAGGTAGGGACGTTCTGCACCAAAAAATCAAACGTAGGGATGTTTTCCACAATACCCGTCGTAGGTAGGGACGATTTGCGCCAATTACCCATTATTTTATTGGGAATGCCTGTTTTCTTAGAGCTCCTCATTCTTGGAGATAGAATGTCCAAATCTACTGTTTCTTAAATCATCTCACATAATTCATTACGAGCTATGATTTAAGCCAGGTAATGACATACAAATTCTCACATTCTCAATATCTGCACATTTAACCCAAATAAGCAAATGTCTCCAAAATTTATCTTTACTTTAGTCCCTTAACTTTTTAAGAATTATTAAAAGATTTCCAATTTGATATTTAGCATCAAATGATCATTCTTAACACCTTAATCTTCTATTCACCACTTTCCGAAAAACGCGCGCGCACACACAAAAGTCTCCAATAAACACTAAAAATTCAAATTGACCAAAAACTTCCCAAGATTTGAACACATGTCACATTCCATAAAGATTTGGGCATTAAACATTCTGATGTATTATAGTTTCCACTTTCCAATTTGCTTACTTTTTGATGCAATGGATTTGACGAAGAAAATATCATAATTGGCTGAGAAAATAGCACAATTAAAACATTCCATAATTGACGCTTTATTTCCATTTAGTTGATTGTTTTCCTTCTTTGTTTATTTCCTTGGTTGCCTGCATCAATTAGAGATTATTTCCCATCTATTAATTGGCCTTTATCTTGTGCTCAACTGGTGATAAAAAAGAGAAATGTCATTCATAGTCAGCGACTGTAGTAATTATTCTTATGTGATAGCCTTTTATTTGAAACATTAACTTGTTATAAGAAAATAATGTCTCGAATAATAAGTTGAATGACTACTACAGTCGCTGATTATCAATAGTATTATTCGATAAGTAGTAGTAAATTTAAAGCAAACGAAAAACTGGAAATTCGCCATAAACAGAATTACTTAATCATCAACAAAGTAGAAATTACTTCTCGGTATTCACGGTATTAAGTATTTGCTTGTCCTCTTATTTCTACTCGAGATCAAAGAATTTCTGAAGGAGAAAGCCAAGAGCATGCTATATACATTTGAGATACACAGTGCGGGCTCGTGTCTTATTCCCAAATACAGTGTTCCAAGATTAACTTTTCTTACTTTTGCTTCTTTCCGCCAGCCAGAATACGTTGAATCTGTAGCCCTCTGCTGAAAGCCTGGTTGAAAAGCAGCCTAGTTTGGAACTCAGAGACAAATGGGAACCAGGCCAAGACTGCCACAGGTGTAAAGATCACTATCCCCATTATATACTCGTATCCTCTGGCTAGAGCTTTAACAGATCTCCACATTCCGACTCCCTTCACTATTGGCCTGCAAGCTTGTGCTATCTGCACCAAACGGTACCAAAATTCACAATTAAAATTGACATCTGATTAGCGTCGCGGAATTTTTTGTAAATCATTAACACAAAAAAGTGTACAAGTGCACCTGCAGAAGAGCCCATCCAGTTGGCATGAAAGCTAGTAAACTGGCAAAAATGTCTCCAACTCTGAGCTCAAGGAATGTAAAGAAAATGATCAATATAACTATGAAGCCAATATTCCACACACAGCAGCGACGCCGCTGTGTCGCACAGCGGCGACAGTCGCACAACGGAATTTTTTGTAAATCATTAACACAAAAAAGTGTACAAGTGCACCTGCAGAAGAGCCCATCCAGTTGGCATGAAAGCTAGTAAACTGGCAAAAATGTCTCCAACTCTGAGCTCAAGGAATGTAAAGAAAATGACCAATATAACTATGAAGCCAATAAACAGAAATAGTTTCAGAAGTCTAAACATCAGCTGAAAATCTGCACTGAATTTCTTTCTTCCCATGGAGACAATCTGCAGATAAAAGATATATGTGAGGGAGGTACAGAGACATCCGGCACATACATAGGAAGTCATTATCTTTTCTGAATTTACAACAAATGTTTGACAATTTACCTTTAGAATGAGCATCACAGCAACAATAACCAGCCAGGATAGACCATAAACCTGTAACCACAACAGCAGGTTAGGTTCAAAAATTATTCCAAACCTTCAACAGGAGCCTGGTCTTAATTTATATTATTGATTACGTAATTGGTTTCGTTCGCTGAAAAACAAGAAGAAAAATTTAAACCAAAATTCATATGCTCACCATGATACTTTTGTCCTTCTGGGCCACATGCAAATGATAAACGATTCCGTACTGGTAGATGAAAAAGCGCAGAGAAAGTACAATTTCACAGAAACGGCCTATTAAACCTGTGTGCTGGAGATGCTCTTGTTCCTCATCCCACCAGGACTCCC
Organism: Fraxinus sp. 1973-6204; assembly: GCA_903798365.1. Taxonomy (NCBI): domain Eukaryota; kingdom Viridiplantae; phylum Streptophyta; class Magnoliopsida; order Lamiales; family Oleaceae; genus Fraxinus; species Fraxinus sp. 1973-6204. The sequence continues at coordinate 2,402 of CAIGRR010150534.1, forward strand.
AACTCTTGGTTGCAGGAACACCAATCCCACCACGATTACTTATCCACTTAGTCCAATCTTCAAAGTCGTCCACTATTTTCTGCCATTCAAATCCGGAAGGATTGAAAAGAAAAGGAGAAAACAACCAGGAGCCCACAAGAAACCACATTGTGATAGTTAGAAAAAAGAAAGCAGTAGAATTGTCTACTGCTGAGCCATAAGCATGATATGTTATAAGCAAAATCAACAGTTCCATCGCTTTAGTAAAATGACTCCTAGAGTACATTCTGTAGTTCTCAGCAAACTTTTCATGTCGCACGACAAAACCACGCCCAGTGGCTCTGTATTTGGCTCCACCATGTAAAATTGTCCTTCCAAAGTAATGGAGTTTTGTGCCAAGAGAGAAAGTAAAGAAGACGGATGCCAGCTGAAGCTGCATAATTATTATATCACCAGAAGCAGTTCTAAAGCCTCGCTCTAGACCAATTTCCATGACCATGGGCAATGACATCAAAAGACCTAGTTGAACAATAGACTGTGATGCCATGACAACCTTCAGCGCTTCATCTCCCTTAGCTCGTGCAAATTTGACTATGGTTTTCTCTAGTCCACTCACTGCAAGATAGAGCTTGCCATACAAATACGCGTAGACGGTAAGAACTACCAACTGCATAGTATTAAGGAATACTAGGGTTAGTCCACTAGAGGAACACCTAATGATACAAATTTTTCAAATTTTGTATGCCATGAAAGGAATAAGTCAAAAAGATTAAAGTTAAGAGGCAGTAGTAGTAAACCAGAATTAACATGGGTTAGTCCACTTGAGGAACACATTATGAAACAAAATTTTCAAATTTTGTATGCCATAAAAAGGATAATATCAAAAAGATTAAGTTAGCAGAAGTAGTAGACCAAACATAACATGAGGTTGACATGTCTGCCAAATAATTGATTTCATTAGATCTTTTAGTAGATGTACCAAGGTTTGAAGAAAATTGTGAGAAAAAAGATATTAATGTAGCCGACCCCAAATAAATGGGATAAGGAATAGTTTGTGTTTGCTTTTGTAGCTGCTTGTTTTAAACACATATTTCCCCAATTACCTGGATAAGGAAGAAATAATAAATGTTAAAGATTGTTGCCAGCCCATTTCAAGAAAACAAATGATAAATATACTCACTTCCAAATTTTTCTTTTTAATTTCAATTTTTCCTTTTCTTAAAGCATTAGTGAACCCAAATTTATATACTCACTTTTATGACCAGAAAGTAAAATATATTACCATTGAACTGACATAAAACCCAGTGGTTGTATAGTAACATGACAGCATGCGGAAGAAGTCAAAACGATGCCCTAATCTGTAGATATCACGGCTGAGTGTCTGTTCCCCATTACCACATGCAACTTTGGCTTCAAAAAGTGATATTTGGTTGAGGCCAACATCTCGTCCCTTCCCAACTTGGATATATTCATGGTGAGTAACATTTCCACGTCTTAGAGTTGAATTAAAACCTTCAGAAAGTAAAATATGTCAGATTGTAAGTAGAAACCGTAAGTGCAAGAGTAAACAGTGTGGTTTAAAGATCTCACCAGCAAATATATCCTCGCTGAGATTAATACCCCTTGAAGCTTTGCTAATTCCACCACGAGTGATGTGAAATATTCTATCAAATACATCTGGATGTCCATAGTGGAATCGCACCCTAACAAACCAATTAGAGAGATCAAATCATGCATATTTTCAGCAATTCAAGATGGATCATCAAAAAAACCTAACAGGATGATTGTTTCAGAATCTGGATTCTTTTGCTACTTCTGCATTGTATTCTCTCTTTTGTGGAACTGTTTGGTCGCACCAATTGTCAATTTTACGCAGTTGTTTTCAAAAATAAATAGTCAGATGGAGCATGCTCAAGCAGGGAAGTGTCATTGTGTCAATGCGTCTGAATGTGTATATCTTGTTGTGCAGTCATGAATCTATACTATAGTATAGGTGTTTGTATTGTACGAAAAGGAAAAACTTACTTCCTAAAAATACTACATACAATCATGGGATACTCTTAGAGTCGGCCTTAATTTACAATTATGGAATCAACTAGCACACAGCCTTCTTCAGCATATCAGCTAATAATCAGCCTTTGACTACCCATTTTATAAGGATTGATTTGTCAAAATTAGTTCACTGATTTATACTGCACACAATCAGCCTTCATGAGCAAATCAACTAATAGTCAGCATTTGACTATCCATTTTATAGAGATAGAATTGTCAACATTATTTCCCTGTTTTATGTTGCACGTCTGATTAACATCTCCCTCAAATTGATACGGGGATCAAGAAGCATCAAATTGTGTCGGTGATGGGTAAGAGCCTTGGTGAACACATTGGTTGTCTAAAGAACACCGGAAATATGAGGAAGAGTAATCACACCCCTAACAAAAGCTTCAAGTATGGAATGACAATCCACTTCGATGTGCTTGGTCCGCTCATGAGAGACTCGATTAGATGCAATCCGAATAGCACTCGTGTTGTCAGCATAGAGAAGAGCATGCTAGAGCTAAGGAAAACCAAGTTATGCCAACACACGAAGCACACAATCTCAGAACACGAAGTAGACATAGCACGATACTTGGACTCATTAGAAGATTTTGAAACACGAGCGCACTTCTTACTCTTCTAAGAGATAAGAGCATTTTCGAGAAACATGCACCATAGAATGGAAGATCCAACCGGAAAGAATAACCCACGTCAAGAAGTCCTATTAAGATAAAGAATAATACGACGAATAACAGCAAGATGAAGGTGGCAAGGTGCTTGCATAAACTGACTAACTTGTTGAACAGCAAATGAATATTGGTCTTGTAAATGTTAAATAGTCAAAGCTTCCAATCAATTGTCGGAATGAGAGATCAGAAAGAAGTTCCCCTTTCCCTTATTGCAGTTTCAAATTCATTACCAAATGTGTAAGAACCGAACTTCCTTCCCGAAGACTAGCCAAAGCAATTACATTCCGTGTATAATTGTGTTGATGCAAATATTTACCTTCTAGTGTGGTTTGAACCTTAAGGCCGAGAAAATACGACAGATGTCCAAGATCCTTCATATAGAAAGAAGCCTTGAGGTGTTATTGTAACTGCTCAATCAAGTTGGAATACGTTACTACAATCATGATATCATTCACATAGACCACAAGCAAGACAATCTCGGTAGTAGCCTTTTGGAGAAAGAGATAGAATCAAAATTACTTTGAACAAAATTAAAATCAAGAAGAGTGGAACCAAACTTATTAAACCAAGCACGCGATGCTTGCTTTAAGCCATAGAGTTTCCATTTTAGGCTATAAACATCAAAATATGGTGTAGAAATAGACCTTGGGGAGGAGTCCTATACATTTCTTCCCTGAGATCTCTATGTAGAAAAGTGTTCTTGACATCCATTAGCCAGAGAGCCCAGCCTTAAGAGGCAAAAATGATCAAGACGGTCTGCACATCTTAGCAACATGTATAAAAGTTTATTCATAATCAACGCTATACTTTTGACAATTTCCAAGGGCCGCTAGACAAGCTTTGTACCTCTCTAAGGAACCATCAGAGTAAAACTTAACTGAATAAATCCATTTACACCTGGTATGTCTCACACCAGGAGGATAAGACACAATATCTCAAGTGTGATTTTCCGGTCGTACTTGATGCTATTGGTGTATAGCTTACTATAAACAAGGTTGAAGAGATGCCCAAGAATAAGAAGAAAAGATGCTCAAGAATAAGAACAAGGCACTGCAATAGTATCCAAAGTCACAAAAAGTGATGTATAAGTAAAACCATTAACTATCCAGGGATTAAGTGACTTTGCTAGACCATCGAGGTTCAATGTCCACTCATGTGGGAAATCGGAATTGGGAATCAACGTTATTGAGCATCGACGACTCGCGGGTATACAAAGCCTAGCAAACATTCTACGTCTAAATGTATCGGGCACCTTCATATTTGTGAATACCACGTTACATATTCGCGTTGCCAATCATATGATTTGAGGTACCCGAATCCACAAATCAAGAAGGTGGGAGCTGAAAGTCCTGAAAGTAAATTATCTAAGTGCTCTCCTTTGTCTCATTGTCTATCTCGTAATCATTTGATTCCACCTCTACAAAGGCTAGCTCCTACTCTTTTTCTTCCTTCGTCGTCATTGGTTCTTCGTTCGTAGTGGTCATTGTATGCCCCTATTGGAGCCACATTATTTTTTCATTTTCATTCTTCTACTCAGCCTCCTACTCTTTCTCTTCCTTCATCGTCGTTGGTTCTTCGTTCGTAGTGGTCATTGTATGCCCCTGTTGGAGCCACATTATTTTTCATTCTCATTCTTCTACTCATTTTCAACCACACATTTTTCAATAAAATAATATTTTCCACCACATCAATAACTTTTCCTTCTTTTTCAACCACATATTCCCCATCACATATGCATTCTTGTGGAAATATTGTGACTCAAACATGGGCTATGGTGAGAAATCTCTCCCTGCCTTTAGGTGAGAAAGCCCTCTTTTACATCCCCTAAACAAATCAATAGGAAATGCTGTCCGAAAGCAAAGAAAACTCACACAATCTTTTGTTGTACCATCTCGGACGTGAATCCAAGCTAATTAACACCAGCTGGTCCAGTCGAGATGGATGCAACATTCTATAAAAGATCTGAAGCCACTGGTGAGATTTGTAGATCCACATGAAATGCCTGTGCCTGTCTGTTTTAGGGTTGTATTGGACATTCCTTAATGATATGACCATCCTTCTTGCAATAGTTGCAGAATCTCTTGCTATAATTCCGTAAAATATGCCCATATTCCTTGCTGCGGTATCATTGAATTTTCGACAGGTTTCTTCCTCTTCTCTAAGTAGCATAGGCCACATTCACTGCCTCGTAATTAATCCTATCTTATGTCATTCCAAGTTGAGTACATCCAACGAGCAGACGGGATCACAATTTAGTAAATCTATCCGAATAGTTTCAAATTCTGATCTCAACTTCATTAGAAATTGATCTCTCTGACTCTCTGCATGAACATCCTAAACTGCAATTTATGCTTCTTGAGGAACCTTAACACGAATAATTGCCCAAATACTCTATAAATTAAGAAATCCACCATAAAATTGTCCAATGGACAGATTACCTTGACTGTAATTAGCAAGCTCCAACTCCAACTGAACCTTCTAGCCTTGTTGTCTTGATTGTAGACACGCCTCAGATACTACCACATCAATTTAGCAATTGTGACGGAACGAAGATTATTCACAACGTGAGGCTCAATAGATCGCAATAGCCAAGCCATAAACTCTTGCATTCTTGCTTTCCCATTAAACAAGATATGTTCCACTGTCAAGAGCTTTACTCTTGCCATCTATATATCCCCACAACTCCTTCCCTTTCATGACATTCTAAATTGCCAAGTAATTTTTTTCCCATTGAAATGCACAATAGTGTTTCCTCCTGACATCACGAAACAACATTGACTTCTAAAGAATTCAGGCAATCCGCAACACATATATCAACCGCTGATTGAAAAGAAGCCAAGAAAATTTGTACTACAATATCTACAAAAGACTGAACTCAGTAGGTATCAAGAGACCTTGATAAAACCCAGAATTAATACCTTCAAACTCCAGACAGGACGCTTCCAAGAAACACTTGAAATCCTCCAAGAAAACACACCACCTAGATTTACAGAATTGACTTGAAAATAGCTCTGATACCATGTCAGTGCACCTGAACGTGTATATCTCGTTGTATTGCAAAGAATAAATCTATAGAATTATATAGGTGTTGTATTCTATACAAAAGGAAAAACTTACTTCCTAAAAATACTACCAACAATCATTGGATACTCTTAAAGTCAGCCTTAATTTACAATTATGGAATCAACTAGCAATCAGACTTCTCCAACACAACAGCTAATAATCAGCCTTTGACCATCCATTTTATAGGGATTGATTTTTCAACATTAGTTCCGTGATTTATACAGCACACAATCAGCCTTCATCAGCAAATCAACTAGTAATCAGCCTTTGACTACCCATTTTATAGAGATAGATTTGTCAACATTAGTTCCATGTTTTATGCTGCACATCTGATTAGCAGGAAGAATGTTTTTTCCTCCGTCTTTGGAACAGAAATGACTACCCTTTCTTTTCATCTTTTGATGATTAGCAACCTTTCATGTTTGAATAATTATCTAAATGAAACACCATGCTAAAAGGAATTGAGTCATCAATCATCTTTTGATGATTAGCAACCTTCATGTTTGAATAATTATTTAAATGAAACAACGTGCTAAAAGCAATTGAGTCATCCATTATTTTATGTAGCACTAATCATACTTCAAAATGCTTGTGATTGATAATTAGTGCTTTGTTCAGTTCTTGGTCAAGCTAAAACACAAACCAAGAAAGACGATGACTTTTTATTCAACACTTAAATCAGTTCACAAAATAAAAAAGAACATACTTCAAAGGTCTTGCAAGAACCCTTTGACCAATGGTGACAAAGCTGGTTTCTTGATTCGACATAAACCAAGCCAATGATGACACGCTGCAGTTAAGATGTGAAATTATATCAGATATAGCTTAATCTGAATGTAATGAATTAATGAAAGCTTAAACATAGCCAACCTTCCAGTGAAGATATGTTCACGAACACCCAAAATTGTAGGTGGCCTCACCCCGTGATCCTCGTTAAATTCCTCGAGAAGGTTCCGCATCTTAAAAGCTTCTTCTAAATAATTGTCCTACAAAAAGAAGCAGGCAACTATGTTCTTCTTGGCTAAACAAAATCAGCTATATAATGAATCCAATTTTCTCCAATATACCTGGTTCATATCTATGGTCTGAAGAGCTTCCCCACGACTAAAAATAATAGCATGGTTCTGGTTTTCAGGTTTCCCTTCTCCTATTTTTGCTGAGCCAGGCAACTTTATGCGGTAAATTTCCTTTAGGGAGAAACAAAAACACTATGCCCTTGAGTTGCAACAAAATTAAATTGGTGTTTCATTTGGAATTAAGAATGATATACCTGATCAAGATCATCAACAGCTTTTACCAATACCGAATAATAAACCTTTTGGTTTTTTCCACCTTTCATTTCTTCGACTTCATCTATATATGCTACACGGAGGGATGGATTACTGTAAAAATCAAGCAGAAGATTGCAAAATCAAATTAGCTCAATAAATGAAGGCTTAAGAATCTTCAATTTAACATATTAACTTCTCACTGTCTCAAGAATATAACTTACTTAACCATCAAATTCAAAATGTCAGTTGCACGACGATCTCCACTGCGTTTCTGGTTCCCATAGTTCTGACAGGTGGCAACGTATGTGAATTTCATGTCAGCTACAGCTTCTAATTCAGAATATAAGGATCTTTGGCTCTTCCTATCTTCCTCTGATGGTGCAGTTATACTTCTGTATCCTTCAAGTATCTCTGTTGAGTTTAGGCTAAAGCAGTTAAAACTCAGAAACTAGCCTGAGAGAATTTGGTAGTTAACATCTCAATTCAGAGAATGCCAGAGACATTCTAGAACATACAAGTTAGAAGCATTTCTTTATGTGGTTGCACAGTTTGGTCAGAGAGTCGAACATAATGCAGAACAGCTACCAAATTTTTTTTCTGACGTGATTAATAGACAAATAGGTTTAGGAATAATTTTTCTAAATTAACAATTTTTTTTTTTCTACTTCAAAATAATTGAATTTCAGAACCAATTTTCTGAAACTAAACCACACATGAACGTCATAAACTAAGCATCTTTACTTTTAATTTCAATACACTTGAACTCTTGACATTCCAACTCTATGATCCCATCCCTTACATATCCCGATAAGACTCATCTTACCATTTTCCCTAGCCATGTCGAGAAAAGCCTGAAGCTTCAAAGCCCGTCTGTAATACATCATTCCTCTCACTGCAGAAGAATAAATATTGTAAAACAAACAATGTGAATGGAAAATGGAAGGTCAAGTTGGGGGGGGGGACTCAACTAACCTGTTCTGCAAAGAGTCTGGCCTCTCAAGGACGCCCAGTGACGTAGCTGCAGTATGTTCTCTTCATTTTCCCAAATCTCGTACTCTTTGCAATTTACACGCTCCATGAAGTTATTCCATTCATCTGAACGAGATATTCGGTGTTCAAATTGATAACACGATTCTACGTCAGTAAAATGAAACGATACAACGCTTCAAAGTGAAATAGCATGTAAACATGAGAGAAATTATGAACACCTGGATAAATTTTTTGAAGGTAATATATGATTGATACACCATCTTCGTTCTCCATTTCAAGGTCACTCTTGGAATAGACAGTTTCCTCGCTGTAGTACGGAGTCATGACACTGCATGCCAATTATAAAATTATTAATTTTGAGATATAGCCCCTGTTTGAGCCATGTTAAAATTCTCATTCTTATTCTTCTACCCATTTTCAACCACACATTCTTCAATAAAATAATAGTTTTCATCACATCAATAATTTTCCTTCTTTTTCAACCACACATTCTCCATCTATCATATTCTTCTACCCATTTTCAACCAAGCATTTTTCAATAAAATAATATTTTCCATCACATCAATAACTTTTCCTTCTTTTTCAACCACACATTCTCCATCAATGTACTATTCCAAAATAATGTGGTTCAAACACATCCATATATTACAATAGCTTACAAATTCGAGCACACCCTACCATTGGTGAATGCAAGAAATTTAGGTAGGCGGTCGAAACGTATATGTACTGTGCATATATTAAAAATTCAAAATTTCCATGTAAAATTAGAAAATTCTGAAGATGTTGCCGCGGCGGTCACCACTCCTCTCCCCCTCCGCCTCTACGCCTGATATAGTCCAATAAGCTTGACAATGTTTTTAATTTATCTAAAACATATAAATCAATTGGTTTTTGGTTCTTTTGAAAAAATTATATTGTAACAAATTTTTTTTGAGGGCAATAAAGAGAAAATTAGTGAACTCATAAATACTAACCATGCATATGTCAATATTCTCAATAACTGCCAATTTTTTTATGCTAGTTCATCAAACCTTATGTTCTCCACTCCAGTGACTAACTAAGCCCTTATTTGACACCCTTTAATTTATTTTAATTTTTGCTACATGATTATTTTCACACAACAAAATATTCAACTCGAAAATCCCAAAAATTTTCTCTACTTTTTAATCACACATTTAAAAAAAATACTATTCAAAACTCACTTTTTTTAGTTTAATGGGAATCAAACTGGGGGCTAAATGTGATGATGGAAGTATAAAAATTAGAATAGCGGAAGGTTTATTCAACAAGCTCATAGCATGTCCATAAACATGAATCACCTACTGTAAAACTTATCACCTCTGCAAACAAGAATATAGTAAATATAGACAGCACACATACACTCTCTGCATTGCATACATAGAAATGACTTGGAACGGCACCTGAATGAAAGCATTTTGCGAACTCTAGGTGCACGTGGCATATCCATAAAGAGCGAATTTGCGAAAAATGCTATCCTCCGGCGTGCTTCAAGGTTTGTTGGCACATCAATTGCAGATTCTTTTACTGTTAAGAGCAGATAAAGACGCCGTATCTACGATAAAATCATGCATATTAGTGCTTCATTTAGTCGCCATATACTGAATATTCCTATGTTCCTATATATCTTTATATAGATATGAACAGAACAAATTATATACTTATATGTGCTATGTGTGTAGGCTCATTGTGTGTACCTGCTCTTCCCATTGTGCTGTATTTGGAGTATTGGCGAAAAGTTGCCTTCCACTATCCTTGCTGCTATGACTAAGTTCAGCCAGTTCACTGCATTAAAATGAATGCAATTGAATCTCATAATGCTCTCTCATAAACCTATACTGATACAGTTTCGCATGTTTTAAAGAATAACAATAATGATACTTCTACAAGATGAACAATCTACACACCGGATCTCATTCACCATCATGTCACGGGTAACTACTTCTAACATATCTTGCAACAACAAAACCACTCTATCTTTCTTGGATGGATCACTGTCTTTCTGCAACATGCAAAGAAAATTTCATTAACATGAAAGTGAAATTTATAGCTTGTGTATAGTAAGCACAAATTACTTACCAATATCTCCACAAGCTCTACAAACTTTTTATAAAGATTAGGTAAAGGCTTCATTCTGAAATTTGCAAGGAACGTGTTCTTCTGTATGTTGCTTTCGACTTCTTTAAAGATTATTCCAATTATCCTGTTCCATGGAAGCTGATATCAGAACTTCACTAATGATAACAATAATCTTTGAACTTTTCTATACAGCTCATTCTCTATGATAATTTAATGGGGAAAACTAATGAACAGAATGTATGATTTAATAGTCAACAAATCAATGACAATTTTCAGTTTCTAACAATCAAACGGAAATTTTTAATCACAAAAGAGAAGGGTTGCATTAAAATACCCTACAAACAACGTGTTCTATATAAATGTTGTGGAGAGTTCACTATTTAGATCATCTTTTTGTGCTAGCTCACAAGTCTTAGTGAGATTCTGATCCACACAGGAAAGGGGGAGAGCAAATGACTAGAATATTAAACAAAAGAAGAAACTGGAAGCTGTATTAAACATAACGATGACAACTCGAGAATACAAATGACTATATAACCTTCATATACACATAAATGGAAATAGTGGGAGTAGAGTTACGGTAAGGCTGAAAACTGGTTCTAGGAGCCTCACACAGTCCAAGAACATACTGGAAATAGCAGACATAAGTTCACAAGTCTAATCAAACTTAATTCGATGAGCTAATACAGCAATAAACTGAACAACCTTTTTTCAGTTTCCCAAACAATCAAGGCATTTAGAACAAGTTTGAATGATTCATAGCATTCGATAACAGCACATTTCATGTACTCATCAGCACATATACGCTTCCAAAGGTCAGCATCCTTTGTTCGAAATTGAACTGCAATATCCAACGCAATTGGAATCTGCAAAAGCCGACAGTCAACAAGAATACAAAAAACAGTCACGTCTGGCTCAGTAAGTCTGTAGTACCTTGCTAGCAAGTAAAAAGGGAGGCCACTGAATTAATTTTAGGCTAATATCTGACGAATATGGAACAAGAAGCAAATCCATCTCCCTGGAGGCGAATAGTACCAATTTTAGTTCCTACTGTATGGCAAAATAGAAATAAGGATTGGAAAAAAAAAAAATACTGTCTGATGTAGGGGCTTTTCCTGTCACTTATAAGATCTTCTTCACGGAAGCTACATATTACTTCATTCCATAACTGAGAAAATTTTGCAGCTTCAGTTCTCTTACTTGCTGTAACCTATAGATATTGAAAAAATATAAGTTTAGAATTGGATTATACTACCCATTACGTAGGGGTGCCAAATCATATCCATTGCAGGATTAAACAGAGACCTCGTGAAAGCGCTTTGAAAGAGAAAACCCTCTTTTTCGATTTTTGTCGGAAGGTACCAGATAAGTGTTGAATGCACCAGGTAAAGAATGAAAGCGCGACCTTAGCATACTAAGAGTTCGTATCTGTGGAGAGGCAAGGGGACAATAAAGAGATCAACTACAAATGAACTGGTATTATCAGATGTAAAAGGCATGAGCTTCAGTGATTAGATACGACAGCCACCACTACAACAGAATGATCCCAATACTAAATTATATGTGTTTTATGTCTCCGTCTATTAGAAAAGGGGGGGAATAGAGAACAGTGCCTGATATAGATGCTATTAACATATAAATTTTTACAGGACGGTTATTCTATGACATCTCCAACTACTGTCAGCTAGGAATATAATTATCATGGACTTCTATTTTCCTATCACAATAATATTTGATCCACTTGTGACTTTATATTTCGAAAGTAAATATGATGGCATTTGGAGACAATGCAAGAAATTTGACTCGGAACCTAAAAACAGAACAAGAAAGAGTACCTCGCCAAGACGACCAAAGGCCCCAATAAAACCTCCATACAGGGTGGAGTATATAGCATACCAAATCTGAGGGTCCATAAAGTAAACCTGCATAAAACTCATAGAGCCACAAGACACTATATTACCGAGAACGAACAGCTATAATTGGAATAAAAAGAAAAAAATAATATGAGATGAAACTAAAAATAAGATTAAATATTAAAAAAAAAAAAGACAAACCAAAATAACTGGGGCCCAAAGTGCGAGAACAGCACCATAGTTGTGCTTAGCTGCATGCATTGATGTAAACCTTTGTTAACCTGAAATTTTATATTGAGAAATATGGAAAGAAATCGATAAAACTAGATACTTGCCATCAGGGAAAAACTCATGCCAAGCATATTCAACACGATGAATATTCATTATATCTTTCGTGGGCTTTACCAGAGGTTTTATCTGGATAAAACCAGAAACTGAAATTAGAAATAAAGCACCCCTAGAGTTGAATATTTTATGAATTAACTTAAAGATGTGAAATTACCATCATAAAATAACTAAACGCGAATTTAGAACACATAAGCAGCACCCAAAAGAGAGTATACCTGATATCAATCAATAAAATTGTAGGTAATGTAGAACACATAAACAGAATTAAGGGTTGGACAATTTATGTAAAACATACTTGATCAGTGTGAATTGACTTTCATGCATTCCCCTTCCAACATAGACTCTTGGCTGCAAAAGACGTCAAGCCAAGTTTACAGCAGATCAGTTTTTAACACACAAGAAAGAAGGAATGTAAAAATGAAAACTGTAATCCCCTAATTTTATCGGCAGAAACACATCAAAACTTGGATATTTTATAAAATTAGGTAAGAAACTTAATCGTAATTTCATAAGCATGTTGAAGTTTCTTGCCTATACACAACTATGTTTATGTTTTGCCAGTACAATCTCATTCCTCTACATTTCCGCTCTTTTTCCAAATTTATTAGAAGGATAATTCGGAAAATACATCAAATTCCACATGCAAAAGAAAACAACTTGATGAAAAAAAAAAAACAATTTAATAAATTCAACGAAGCTTAAATAGAAAATCTAAAATTTCTGAAGAACTCTAATGATTGGCTTGGTGGTTAGTCAGAGCTGTAATGCTGAAATCAATGCAAACAGCAATCTACCACTGGTTTGCTGATGTGAACAGACAATAAATTAAATAGTGAATCGTTTCGTGCTGAATTATTTAATTAAGAGATCAAAGAAAAAAAAAATGTTATGATTACTGTTATGATTTTCATGCTAAAAATTTTAACTTAGAAGGAAAATGAAACAAAACCAAAAGGAGAAGACAATAAATCAAACAAACCAGAGCTAATATTCCAAAGAAGCTAAAATACCTAGAAGCATGTACTTTCCCAGTATAACCTCTAAGTGTATATACATACATAGCAAATGGAATTTGTTTCTCGCAAACGAGAGAACTTAATCGCTACCAAAATTTGATAACAAAAGGGCACATGTTTCCAAACACATTTATTGGATGTTCATTCATTAATAGATGTTGAACATCAAAGTCGGATCTCGTATTTCAGATTAATACTGGCCAGTGAAAGGATGTAGCTATTCTGATAAAGAACACTTCTGGTATTAATATTGATTAGCTTAACCTTATCAAAAGCATGAGACGGTACTAGCTTAGGAATAGAAAAGAAAAGGTGAGCAAAGATGTACCTGCGACCACCATAGGAGAAACCTTACAATTAACCAATCCGAGTTCTCAATCCAGCGTCTGAGCATTGGGAATACAAATATAATTGCCGCCAATAAATTTGGCAGCAGGTATACTACCACAGCCAAGATATATAAAGGAGGTACACCCTTAACCTTGTCGAGGAATGAGAGCACATCGTCGATATTGAAAAATGAAAATGAATTGTCTTGGTGTAGATAGCATATAGGAAGGATAATGAACCATGCAAGGCTCACAATTATCTTGAGAATGTTCCTCAAAACATCAGTGAATGTCCATCGAAGATAACCTGGGAAGTTTAGTAGGAGGTCCAAAATACCTAGCAAATTCAAAAACAAACTCCTGATAAATAAGTTAACAAGTGAAAATCTAAAACCTAAATCAAATGAGTAAAAAGAAATGAAATGCTGCGCTACTTTCAGAAGATAAAGCTACATACAAGTAGTTTCAACACCAAATAGTAACTTCTTAATCATAGATATCATAGTCTAGAGTATAAAAATAAGAATTGCATACTCTGAAGGAAGCGGAGAAAGGCTGCTGTGATAAATATACTGGAAAGTTTATATAAGACATCCTTTTGGAAGATATCAAATAAAGAGACGTTACTCCATGCAATGATAATCATGACCTGCAATCGATTAATCTCAACTTTTGAACAAGTACCTAAAGCAAGAAGCAAAGAAACTCTTTATTGATCATTTAGCCCCATTTTTTGGGGAAGTGTATTTTGGAAAGTGATTTTTTGGAGAATGTGGGGTTAAAAAATAGAGAAATTTTGGATTTACATGTAAAAATTATTTTATGGAAGAATGTGTGGTTGAAAATGAATTTCTAAAAAAATGAGTTTTGGGAAAAATGGAGCTCAAACAAGGATTTCATATACTCGAACAATATACCTGCAGCGCAAGTATGAGAAATGTCCAAAGACGATCAAAACTTCGGAAAATATGCCAAAAGCTCCTAGTTTCCACAAAAAATGATTTCCCCATATATCCAGGCTTTTTCTGAGAAGCTTGTTTCCCCTGGAAAAGCAGTCCAATTAAGAGAACAAGCAAAGATTTTTATTCACATAAAGAGACACATCTGCACAGGATACAGATCTTACCTGTGCTACAGCTCGTGTTGATTTGAAAAACTCACCATCGTCACGAATTGGCCAACCCAAAGAGAAGCAATCCGAAGACCTAAAAAGAATAGGCCAAATCATACTCCCAGAAAAAATAAGGCGAGTAAACCACCATGGCACCATCCATCTTTATTACTATAATGAACTTTATTTATTAACTTAACTTCTTACCAGAAATACTCATTTAGATCATCGTAGTTGCACCAGGTTGAGTGTGAGGATTTCCCATTTTTGCTTTTCTTGGCTTCCTGTTACATGATAAAAAAACATTTTGTGAAATCCAAGCAGAGAGGCTTTTAGGTTCTATAACTATTCAATTCAGCTTCACAATAAAGTACCATTTCAATCACTTGATAAATGGGTGTTATAACTTTCCGCAAGAAAGATTCATCATCCCCACCATAAGAAGGCTTGATGTTTTCTCCAGTAACAATGCTGACATTTCCAGCTAAGAGACCATGGAGTTCATATGCCATCTGTACATGTATTTACACAATCGGAGAGAAGTGTGTTAAAGAATATATATACATGAGTAGAGCATGCATTTTATTGCCCATAGACTGGGCAATCCGTCATGTGAAAAGTACTTCAATAGTCGATTGACTTAAATTAACAAATAGATTACAATGAGTGAAACAGCGCACATTGTGAAAAATATAGCACAGGCACTCTGGCATGAAGCGTATGTTAGCTGCTTCCCCCCAGATAAGAAGATAAAGGCTCGTGTACAGTAACTTTCTCTGTTGCACTTCTTGCTGCGTTTGAGGGAGCCTACAAGCGGTAAGAGATATTCACTCTTCATCAAGAGATCATATTACTCATTGAAGAGATTATGTAGCCCAAGTCTGTTGCATAACCACAATCATCTCACCTCAAGCTGTGTTTTCTTCCCAAATATTTACACCATGTTTTGTAGTTCTTGAAAAGCTTGTTCACAAAGGCATCAACAGCTCTATCATCAAGCTGAATAAAATCATTAAGTTATAAAGCAGTTTCCTTTGCCTAAGCTTAAAAAGGTTATGCACATAAACATACAAGTCTAGTTATTAAGGAAATAAAGCTCTGGATTTGAAAGGGTGGCCATGGAAAATTAACCTAATATCATCAAGGAGGAGAAATTACAGCTTTCATGGAAGTCAGTTACAAGGAAAAGAAATTACACTAGCAAAATGTAACACGAAAGATTTCAGTTTGACTTCAAGGTCCAAATGAACCCAAGAGACATCTCAAATGCAGATAGAGATTTTATTTTCCACACGATCAAAGGTGCAGGACACTAGAATTTAAGAGATTGAAATGCATTTAGAGAATTGGCAGGTAAGAAAGTTTATACTCTGCTTAGTGGTTCGGGCTTGGGGATTAGCCTTGTGTGAATATTTGCAAGCAATAAAATCAAATGCTCCCTCTGGTTCCTGACATTATCCTTCTGTAGACATCAAAATCACCTCGTGACTACATGTTTTTGGTTCCAAACATTAAATCATTATGTCAATATTTATTAAAGAAGACATGCCTGAAACCCAAACATAGCCCTCAGCCAATCAAGAAGGTCCAACTCCCCTGCTTTCTGCCTCTGCTGCTCAAATGAGGCCGGCCAATTTAAGCCTCGAGTGTTACATAAAGCGGCCACAGCAGCTTTCACCTGGCATTGATAGAGTTCAGCGTCTTAATATATCTGATACTAATATTTCTAAACGTGCATGTGTTCATATGTATTATGGTGCTCAGATGGTATAAATCGGTCACCTCATCTAGCTGCATGATGGACTGTGATGCCCCAGCAGAATCCAGAGGGAGAATGTTATAGGGAGCATAGATTTCCTTCTTTGCCTGGACATCATTTGCTGCGGCCATAATCTGTTCAATAAAAGTTTAGAGTTTTTTAACTTTGTGGAAAAATGAATTTTGGAGTCATGCAAGAGGGGTAAAAATAATAGCTGGTACTCAAAATTGATCAGATATGACACAGTTCATTTATTCTATAAAAAACTAACCTCGGGAGATACTTCCTCAACTTTTTCAGTCTTATTAACCGCACAAAGCACTTCAAACAGCACACCAGCTGTCTGGTAAGCTTTGCCAAGCTGAGCTCTGTTAACAGAAAGATGGATACGAGATATTGACAAGTTCAAAAAGATACATATAATATAAAACTAACATCCTCTCACTACCTATCAGCTTTCTCCCCCTTGTTAAGTGCCAAAACATAGTTCTCGTAGTATTGTTTGTAGAAGCTCTCAATTTCCCTGCCATCAGTCTTCTTAACCCGTGAAGGAAGACTTGATGCATCATCCTGAATAAAAGTTTTTCAATGAGTAAACCTCGGAAGGCATAGCATGGAAATCATGGAATTATAAAACTAAAAGTGAATATTTCTATATTTAAAATCTCTGCACTGTCCAGTTTATACCAGATATTCAAGCAATTAGCACAATATTTGGGTTTATTTTTTGAAGAGGGAACATCAGCGAGGCGCTGTGTGATAGAGGAGGCGTTTGGTGTGGGTTAAAATAAATTTTTTAATTTAGGTCAATAAAAATTTGATTTTAATCACGTTAATGGAATCTGAAACTTTTCAATCAATATTTCTTTTGGAAAAACCTGTAGTACAAAGATTGATCGGCTCTTATTTGATACACATTAAAATTTTTATTCTCATTCTTTTACTTATTTTGAACCACACATTTTTCAATAAAATAATATTTTTCATCACATCAATAACTTTTTCTTCTATTTCAACCACACATTCTTAATCAATCTACTATTTCAAAATACATTCTTCCAAAATAATGTGGCTTAAACACACCCTCAAGAAGCCACAACAAAAAACATAAGAGATAGATCAGTAGCCCTTGTTTGAGCTTCATTTTAATGAAGTTTTGAAAAAAAAATGTATTTTGAAATAGTAATCTTTTGAATAATGTACAGTGAAAAAAGAAGGAAACATTTTAAATTTACGGTTAATATTATTTTATTGAAAAATGTATGACTAAAAAAAGAACTAGAAAAACATATTAAGACTAAAATGAAGCCAAAACAGAGATTAATAGAATAGAATGAAAGAAAGAATCTCATTCACTATCTCAAAATAATCAAATAGATGGGATATTTACCATCCGATAATTGGGTAAATATTTAGATATAATAACCCAATTCATGTTCCATTAAAAAAAAAACAGAAGTGAAGGGTCTATGTTCTTCCAAAATGAGAATGAAACTAATTATACACTCTTTGTGTACATTAAGAATGAATAAAAAACTGTCAAGTGGAAGTCTGTAAAAATTCTGCAAATTATTTTCTGTACACCAAGTAGAATCCATCAAAAATCAACCAAAAAATCAAATTTCTACCCGTTCCAATCTTTGAAGGAGACCAGTCTTGAACTGTCGGACACCACGCCCGCTGGAGCTCGGGTCCAATCTGCATGCCTTCTCTAATGCATAGAATCGACCTATATAATGATTTCATTACCAGAAAAAGATTGAAATAAAAAAAATAAAAATAAAAAAGATCAAACTCTTGCCAATTAATTGTGTTTGTACTTTGAATAACGATATTTAGTCCATTGAAGTTAAGCATTAATCTAGGTAACAACTGTATGACATTAAATGGTAGATTTACTTCAATATAATGTCATATTATTCATTTAATTAAACATATCAAGTTTGATCATCTTGATTGGAACTAAATAACATTATTCATAAAAAAAAAATTGCAGAATGTGGAGATTGATTCAATGATTTTGTATAATGCACTAAAAACAATTCGTCAAGGTTATCCAAGTCTTCGAAAAACAATGTAACACGTAATCGTAAGGTTGAGGGTCTAGAATAATTTTCCGTGGTGATGCTTGGTTGAGGAGATTAGGGTCTAGAATTAGAATAAAAATGATTGATGAGGAAATATGTGATTATTCAGTGCTTCACTGAGATATCTCCACGTGCAACAGAAAAACTTTCATGAACTGAGTTTAAGGAATTGTTTCTACAGGATAAAATCTGATGATAGGGGAATAATCTAAAATTGTATAGTGCGTACATATTTATGGCCTGATTAAAAAAATAGAGTGGAAATTAATTGAAATTGTGGACGTACAGAGGTAGGCGATGCGAGGGCGTTCATTCTGGATCTCCTTGGCGACTCGGAGGATGGGGGCTATGGATTGGAGGGAAGAGGGAACAACCTCACTGTCGAAGACCTCCATGGAGAAGGTGGTGGTGGCAGCACTGCGTGAGGGCCGTCGCGTCAGAGAGGATGGCTGGCCGGACGACTCATTTCCCACCGGCAACTTCGACATCTTCTACTCTCGTTCGCTAGCTCTGCTAAGCTGCGACTAAACAAATATGCCTTCACTCTATGTCTCAGTCTCCACTTCGAATAATCACCACGCAACATTAGCATTATTCATCCGCTTTTTTCAAATACACACATCGAATAGGCACAGACACGCTTTTGTGTTTGTGTTTGTGTGTGTGTGTGTGTGCACATATAAACTTGAATATATATGTCACAAATTAAACTCACAGAAATGCAGGATGAGAAAGTTTTCAATATTAATTTTGGAGCAATCAGATTTGTTCCTACAAATACTCGCAGAATTGTTCAAAGTATGGAGAAACAGTTCTATTATAAATACTCAAAACAATTCAAAAATCTGCCTTCATTCTGAATTAATGTTAGAAATCATAAGAAAAAAAAAGATAAATAAACCTTTTAGTGCCGATTCCTTTCCTATATACATCGCATGCACATAAGAGTTTCTATTCATAAAAGTGAATGAAGCTTACGCGAGAAGAGATTCAAGAGAATCTGGAAATTGAAGGAGCAGAAGAAGAGCTAGCTAGCCTTCGTCTACAAATGAATCCAGCATTGCATATACATATAGGCGTACCAGTTTATTTATATATCAGTAAAGAAATTGGAGTTGGAAACTGGAAAGAGTATCTATCGAGGAATTTGTGATGAAGTATGAATGATACGACGGAATGGAGATTTGGCGGAGATGGCGGGGCCGTGTTAGTATCGAAGGGAGGGAAATTTTTAACTGTAGAGAGAGAAGTGTGCAGTGTTGAGAGTGAAATTTTCTAACTGTAGAGAGAGAAATATGCAGTTTGTGAGAATGAAGAACACGTGTTTGGATACGCGGGATTTACGGTTAGACCGTTGGAACGGGTTCGAACCCATCATTGGCGATCCGGTTTCAATTTCTTCTTGTCGTAAACAAATTTAAAAAATTACTTTCATTTCATTTTTCTTTTGGTCCATTATTAATAATGACCCTGCTACTTGTTCGTACGTAAAAAAATATACATAGCTCATGTTTGACATACATTAAAATTTTCATTTTAATTCTTCTACTCATTTTCAACAACACATTCTTCAATAAAATAATATTTTACATCACATCAATAAATTTTTCTTCTTTTTCAACCACATATTATTCATCAATATACTATTTCAGAATACATTCTTCCAAAATAATGTGGCCCAAACACACCCTAATTAATTACATAGAGTGTGTTCGGTAGAGATTAAAATTGAAAAATTAACCGTTATTGTTGACTTTTATTAGACAAGTGAGACTCAATAATGATTATATTTTCAATTTTAATTGAATTTTAAGCACAATCGAACACACCCATAATATGACGTTGAAGGAAAATATTGGATGAAAAAGTTAATTGTATTTTTAACTAGCAAATGGTAGAGTGTCTTGTAGCATGATATAATCAATTATATAAATCTTGATGTACATAGGAAGATTTTTAAAATTTACCTCTTTAAGCAATACTAGTGAATAATGATCCTGATTTAGTATATTGTTATTGTAAAGGTGCATTCACCTTGATCTAATGGTGGAATTGGTTTGTACTTGATACAAGTTGTAGGGTTGGTCGAACTTAGCTCATGTTTGACAATCATTATTTAAGTAAAATGGAGTTTTGAATAGTGAGTTTTTGAAAAATGTGCGGCATGAAAAAAAATTGGGTCTACTTGCAGAATATTTTATTGTGTGAATGTGTGGTTGAAAATGATTTTTTTTGAAATAATAGTAACAAACAGGGGGCTTAGTATTTTAGCTCAACATGTTATTAAAGCAGATTTTTTTTTAACCAAAAAAAGAAGAAAAGAAAAATGATGAATATAGATTTAATATGTTTTTTTCTCTTCTTTTTAACCACGTGTTTTTCAATAAAATAATATTATACGTAAATCGAAAACTTATCATTCTTTTTCAACCACTCAATCTAAAATGCACATTATTCCAAAATTTATAACTTAAATAATGGGGCCAAACAGTGACTTAAAATACAATGATAAATAACTTCAACTTCAATAGACACAACGTTGTCAACACGAGAACAATAAATTGACATGCAATAGCAAGAGTTACTAGAACGTCAAGGGAAGAAAAGGCAAAAAGTGTTCCAATTTGAAAGGAACCAAAATTTACAAAAGGCACAAGTTATAGAAGACACAACACAAAAGAGGAACATTTTAAGATTGTAATCACTATATGACTTCACATGATCAGCAAAAAACTTACATTTGTTCTTTTTCCTTTCATTACTATCTATTAAGGGTGAACTTGATTGAGTTCAGATGGTGGTTTGACTATTTTCAAACTAAATTGTTGAAAACATTTTGAACTTTTTCAAATTAAACAAGACCATTTTTCACGTTTCGATTTGATTTCATACCACACCAAGGTTTACTTATTGAAATAAAAGTAACACTTGTCAAACAAGTTAAAACCTAAATATTTTGTATTGAAAAATCTTTTTTCGAATTGATAGTTGTTCTCCATATCCTTCTCCGCTGATTGTGATTCTCATGACAAAAACTTGCAAAGAAATGATAGGGTTTTTCTCCCTCTTGACCACTCCGATGTGAGAATTAGTAGGAGAAGAATATTTAATATAAAGTATGAAATCGATTATATATGACTGCAAACATTGAAAGCCCAACTCCTTACTTAGCCCCTCTTTGATGGTCTTTTTTTTTTTTTTTGGCAAAAACAGAGCTGTGAATAATAATTTTTTGGAGAATGTGTGATTGAAAAAATGAAAAAATTTTGATATACGTACGCAATATTTTATTGTGTGAAAGTGTGATTGAAAATGAGTGTTAAAAAACAAGTTTTGAAATAAATTTCATCGAACATGGGCTTAAGAGGATTATTCTCTTATGAGACACCTGTCACCATCTCCTGATGAAGGGATTTTTTCCACTTTCCTCCATCTCCAAAATATTTGAAGCCAACCGTACGTGACCAATTGAGCATTGTAGTTTGTTTGACAAAAGGACGCAGAGCATCCCACGAGGCACGAACGATTTCAATTAGTTTCTATATAATTACAATTGAAAACGAGGTGCTTCCCATTTTTGTACAAGGATTGCTATTTTATATATAGCAAAATTTGTAGCATCATGGCAACATCTAAATTATTCTCATTATATTTGACTTCTGGCTCAAAAGACTAATATTTTTATATAATGATTTTTGATAGTGCAATATATATAAAAACGCTCCACCATAGTACACTGAAATGGTCATTAATGAATTTTGAGAAAACTGTATAATCAAATGACATTTAACAAACCGCGTTATAAAATATTACCCATTAAAACTAGAGATACTTTTATGGATTTAAACTGAACATGTATTCTCGGTGTTAAGGTGGAGAAATTAGTGGCTAAAAATAATACACAATGCATCATATTGTGTTATCTATATCATCGCATGCACTTGACAACAATCTGAAAAGATAACTCGATTGCAAGATGCACTTACTGACGTATTAGAGATTTATGAAATATTATATATCAGTTATAGATGCTCTAACTCATATTAATGTCTTAGGATAAAATTTTAGCATTATATAAAGAGCGATGCTATGGGTAATGGAAAATTACCCACAAAAGCCGGACATAATACACACAACAGGTGGCCCCCGATTTTGTTGACAATATTTAATTCACATGGGGCCTGCCTCTCATGTGAGTGGAATTCAAATTCTTTTTTTTTTTTTTCGTGTACCCGTAGCTTTTTTCTTATATAAAAGACGCACTTGAAACATTATGACATTGGATTCTATAAAGAAAAACTCGAAAAAAAAATGAGCAAATAAGAGAAACATGATCGCAATTAGGAAGAGTATATAAACATAACTAGTTATAAACCCTAGAAGAGGTTCAACTGATTGAAATATTGAAAATGGAGATCTCTTGTTAAGTTATGTCATGATGAAAAATAAAAACAGAACAAAAAAAAAAAGTAAGTTGTCAACAACATTTTTGTACATGATGTATCTGTTTCATATTATGAATAGCGAGTATATCGAAATGAATTCATCAAACCATATCAATCAAAGAAATAAACCAGCCAAATTAAATGAAGCAATCTTGGCAAGAATGAGTTAATTAGAGAAATCTAAAATTTCTGGACCTGCTATTTGATCACTCAAAGGTATATACTTGTGAAGAAAGGAACGGTGAAACATTGAAGTCGCAACATTGAATACACAACTCTCAATAAAATGAATTTCTCAAAAACTTTTATAATAAATTAATTATCCTTTGGTGGACGCAATCATAAGTTTATATCTTGTTAGCTTGACAATGGATGAAATTTAATAAGCAAATAATAATTATGGTTAAAGCCAATCCATGTGGCATGATTATTAATACTATCCCTAAAAGATTTAATATGCCTGAGCATATAAGTCCGTTTATATTACCAAAAGAAAAGTAAATACAAGTTGTACTATTTTTTTTTTTAATCAAAATTTTGTCCTATTGAATTTTCTTGATAAGGTTTTTAATGAGACAACCTTGATAGCGTATCCAATGGAACAATGTATTCTTTTCCCTTAATTAGGCTTTTCTCCACCCAGTGTTTCTTAGGACATATTCGATTGTGCTTAAAATCCAATTAAAATTGAAAATATGGTCGTTATTGGGTCCCACTCGTCTAATAAAAGTCAACAATAACGACTAATTTTTCAATTTTAATCCGATTTTAATTTCTACCGAACACGTCCCTAATAAAGTTTTAACGAATTATATTATTTATGTANTAGTGGGTCCCACTCGTCTAATAAAAGTCAACAATACCGACTAATTTTTCAATTTTAATCCGATTTTAATTTCTACCGAACACGTCCCTAATAAAGTTTTAACGAATTATATTATTTATGTAATGAATATATATAATTTACAAGACGTTTACCCTCAAAATAATATATTTTGATGTTATAAATTGAGTACGACTCCCGAAAAGAGTAACAACAAAATCTTTTTTTATTGGACCATCATACCGATTGAAATTAAACAAGGATATATGATCATCTCTTATGAAGTTGGTACTGCTTGAAAATTATAACAAGACAACTAATATATACTTTATTAGAATTGTGATGTTAAAGACACTGGCGTATAAGACATGTAAGACTCATTATAAGGATTTTCATTTATTGCAATTAGCGGAAAGTAATCGCAATCTTTTTCTTTCGCTTAAATTTTGTCTTATTGAATTTTCTTGACATGATTTTATTATTTTAATTTTGTTACAATTATTTGTACTCTTTTCCCTTTGTTTTATATTCTTATCCTACTGAGTTTTTACCAAATTAGATTTTTAATGAAACAATTACTATGCAAATAATCATTAAAGGGGAATGTTGTAAATTTATGACATATTTATCGATGATTATTTAATCTTATCAAGATATTTATATAAGTACCGTGTATAGAAAAAACATACAGAATACACACAAATAGGTGTAGTCTTTTTTTCTTCTTTTACAATATTTAACTCACATGGAGCTCATGTCAAAAAAATTTCAATTCTTTATGATGTGATCAATTGTAACTCTGCTTTTCAGCAACATGTAAGCTTTCCCAAACAATCAAAAGAAGCTGCCTCGGGTTTGGTTTATGGGTTGTCCCATCATGGACACCCCTTTGGGCAGGGACGGATCCAGCACTCGTCGAGCTCTTGCGACCGTTCGTGTTGGATTCGTCGGGATTTTTTTTTTTTTTTTGACAAATTTTTTTTATCTTATATAACTGTTATTTCATTTCATTTTTAAATGATTCCTTCAGTTGAGTTGGTTAGAGTTTACAATTCTTACGAAATGTCTTTTGTTCGATTTTCTACCTTACTATTCATATATTTTTAGTTCTCCAATTTTCACCATTTTACTGTTTTAACCAAAATTAATGAAAATATGGAGGGTGAAGTCGAACCCGTAACTATTTTTAAGATCATTGGAATCCTTACCAATAAGATACTTGTTGAGTTTGACATTATTATTAACATAATAATATATATTAAGTTTTAAATACACAAATATTAATAAATCTTGCCGATCAACATCCACACGAACTGAAATATTAGGTCCGCCACTGAATACAGTTACGTACCCGTATCACAACCCATAAACCAAACCCATAGCATTTTCCTTGGTTTATTCATTGGTTATTCTTTTCTCCCTGTCCCTCTCTCAGTCTCTTTCCCTGTTAACACTCAGCCTTTCTTTTCTTCTCGATTTGCAGCCACACTAGCTCCGTAGCTCGCAAAGGTAATTCCTAAAATAATATAGAGATATATATGTGTGTACTTTACTAGCTTTATTAATTAGTAATTTTTTTGGAATTATTAATTGCAGATTTGTGTTTATAGGATAGTGCGTGTGCGTGTGCGTGTGCGTGTGCGTGTGCTTGATTGGATTAGTGTCAGGTCCTTTTGGTGCTTGATTTATTTTTAGAAAATGTTTATGTTTTGATTTTATAGCTTAGTTTCTGTATCGTTAATTGAATGCTTAAAATTAGGTTTCTCTTTCTTTTTGCATCCTATTACTGAAGTTGGATAAACCCCTCTCTCTAGTGAAGTTGCAAATTCACAACTTTACAGCCGGTGGAAGGAGACTCGTGGCATATAACTGCAGTCTTTTTTGCCTTGTATGTTACTTTGGTATTATTTTTGTTTCTGTTATATTCTCTTGATCTTTTTTCTTTTCATTCTTAAATGGACTGTTAGTTTTTTTACTTTTTTAGAATTTTAGTTCTACTTTTGGATTAATGGTCCTGATATGTGATCACAACTTTTGATAATTTATTACTTGATACTCTGTTGATCTATTTTAGGTTTCAAGTCGCAAATTAGATTTTGCATTTTTAAATAGTTAATGGTTTATTATGATTATAATGCTTTAGTGAAATGTCTGACCAGTTTTTCTTCTTTTTTTTCAAAAATTGTAGAGCTTAATACTATTTATTGTTGCCCTCTTTATTAATGGGAATTTATTTTCTTAAATAAAAGAATTGTTATTCATGTCCCTGTTACTTCAGTATTCTTTTATTACAGTTGCAATGAATTTAGTTTTAGTAACTTGTTACTTCAGTGTTTTATGATTACAGTTGCAATGATTTTGGTTTTAGTAACTTGTTACTTCAGTTTTTATGAATACAGATGCAATGATTTTGGTTTTAGTAACTTGTCATATGAGATTTCCGCAGAGAAAAACTCTGCGGGATAAATCTATGCTTATATTAGTGCCCTATGGCTCATGTGGGACAATTAGTTCTAGTTACCACTTTTGGAGATAGCACTTGCCTGGAAGTTTTTTTTGGCTTTTCTTCATGCTGTTTGTTGCTGACTAGTTGCTAGGATCTTCCTGAATTTAGTTTCCCTTATGAAATATATTTAAAGCTGTATTTGGGACATTAAGAAATTCTTGGCAGTTCTTTGATGAACTCCTTATATTGTTCATTGGCAGATGAATGTGGAAAAGCTAATGAAGATGGCTGGTTCAGTCCGAACCGGTGGGAAAGGTACCATGAGAAGGTTTGTATCTTCTATATCATTCCGAGTTTTTTACGTTCTTCGCAAATATGAACACACTTTGTTGAAATGGGCGTCCTGATTTGTATAGGGAGTACATATAGGTTTTGTATTAAGCTGGAACAACAAGTTGGATGGAGTTAGTGTATTCTCTATCAAAGTTGTATTATATATGCCTTCAATTGCAGAAAAAAGAAGGCTGTTCACAAGACAACCACCACGGATGACAAAAGACTTCAAAGCACCCTGAAGAGAATTGGCGTGAATGCAATACCTGCAATTGAGGAGGTCAATATTTTCAAAGAGGATGTAGTCATCCAGTTCGTTAACCCTAAAGGTACACATAGTGAAAACTGAATCTGCATTTTGTCTTTTAGATTGGCGCTAACTGTTGTTTTCTTTGTTATTTAGTTCAAGCTTCTGTTGCTGCCAACACTTGGGTTGTTAGTGGCACTCCTCAAAACAAAAGTATGTTTCTTGTCTTTTCTTGTTTACAATGGTTTCTTTTTAGTCTTTCATCTAATGGTGATTTGAATGTTTCTATATTTTTATTCTAGACTTCAAAACTGGGTTTTGGTCTGTGATTTAGTTCGTTTCTTAACATCTTTGTTGTCTGTATCATGACCTTTGCGTGATGTTGTTACAGAATTGCAAGACATTCTTCCTCAAATTATTCACCAGTTGGGTATGCATCATTCCTGTTTCTTATAGTATTTGGTTGTTTGATTGCTGCTATATGACTCTGATTAATCCATTGTTTTAACCTGAAAAATTCAGGTCCAGATAACTTGGAGAATCTGAAGAAATTGGCAGAGCAGTTCCAGAAGCAGGAGCCTGGTTCTGGTGCTACTTTGGAACAGAAAGATGATGAAGATGAGGTGCCTGAACTTGTCGATGGTGAGACCTTTGAAGCCGCTGCAGAGGAGGGTCACACATCTAAGTAGTTCATAGATTTCGCGCCATCAATATATCAGAACTGTTTTTGGGGGGTTTTGGTCTTTAAGTGATCTAATTGATGTTTAACGTGACATTACTGGAAAGTTGTTACTTCATTGTGGTAATCAGTAACCAACTTAATCAGTCCACCTCTGATATGACAATTACAGGCAACCCTTCGAAGCCAAATTACTGGCCATTAATTTTCTGAATTATGCTTGGCGTACATAAAAATGTGTTAGTGGGTCCCACCCCATGTGAGGGAAATGACACCCTTGTGTACAAAAATTATATACGCCAAGCATTGTCCTAATTTTCTTCATGAATCTAATGAGTGGAGTGTGACTGACCATGGTTACAAAAATCAATTTGATGTTACTGGAAATGTTCCATTTCCCATGAATAGTGCATCATCAATGTTATATAATTATACAATATTATAAATACTAATTGAATGGAAACGACAATTTGGGATGATAGTAGGTGCCATTAAAGGAGGAGGTTTTATAAAGTACTCCTCTAAATCAAGCAAAGGTTATCAAGTTTTAGAACATTTACTTGAAAAATTAATTCATATATATCTGCTGATGTCACTAATTTAGGTAGGTAGAATGTTTTCATCATGTTAATTTATTTTTATATATTTATTGTTTGTAAGTTATCAATGAGTATGATATTTTTTTTTTAGTAAACATTAAATGAGTTTGGTATACATAGTCAATAAAAAAGAAAAAAATTAAATGTAAGGATAGTACTTTGATATATGCCGTTTGAGATCGAAACAATTGAGAAGAAACATGTTCATCAGATTATGCTTATATAACGTAGTCGATTTTATGAAAATTTATTAAATATCCGAGGTTACAAATTATTGGAATATTAATTTAGAGATAAACTTCTTGAATATAGAGTATGTTTGAACTTCATTTTATCATAATACATTTTGGAACAGTAGATTAATAAAGAATGTGTGGTTAAAAAATAAAGAAAAATTTTGAATTTGCGTGTAATATTATTTTATTAAAGAATGTGTGGTTGAAAAAAAAATATATATATATATATATATATATATTTCAAGCCATGCTAAACCATTCATCTTCATTTAAAAACTATTATTTATTAACTTTGTGAGGGGATTTGGACTTCTAGTTTAAGTCAATCGCTAAAATATGAGAAGTAAGAAAAAGCATTTTTTATTTTTTATTTTTTGGCACTTGACAGCCATGTCCTATGATTGAAAATTTAACTATCAAAAATAAAAAATGGATGGAGGAAGAGTTGAAAATAAAAGATGGAAGCATCGGATTTAGCTCCAGTTTGATAACCATTATTTTAAAACTCTTTTTTTTTTCTCATACTTATTTTTTACGATACATTCATACAATAAAATATTTTTCACGCAAATTCAAATTTTTTTTTTTTTACTTTTTAACAATACGGTCTCCAAAATGTTACTATTCAAAAACCTATTATTTCCAAAAAGGGAAAATTACATAAAACCAGGTCCTTAAACTTTCAAATTCAAAATTCAGGTGTGAAGTTTATTTAATCAAAAATCGGGTATTAATTATTTTGATAATTTATTAATATATTAATCAGGGAAAGACGACCCAATTCATTTTTCTCCATTTCTTCTCTACACGCTCTCTCTCTAACCCTTTCTTCTCTACAT